>PVKU01004811.1:0-137615 GCA_004027475.1 Anoura caudifer | reverse complement strand
TTCTTTGGGACTCTCTGAGCTTCCTGGACTTCCTGGAAGACTATTTCCTTTGCCAGATTGGGGAAGTTCTCCTTTATTATTTGTTCAAATAAGTTTTCCACTTGTTGCTCTTCTTCTTCCCCTTCTGGTACCCCTATAATTCAGATGTTGGGATGTTTAAAGATGTCCTGGAGGTTCCTAAGCCTCTCCTCATTTTTTTTTTTTTTTTTTTTTTTTTTTTTTTGAATTCTTGTTTCTTCCTTGTTTTTTGTTTGGTTGTTTCTTTCTTCCTTCTGGTCCACTCCATTGATTTGAGCCCCAGTTTTCCTCCCATCTCTGTTGGTTCCCCATGCATTTTTCTTCATTTCACTTATTGTAGCCTTCATTTTTTCATCTAATTTATGAGCAAAGTCAACCAATTCTATGAGCATCCTGATCACCAGGGTTTTGAATTGTGCATCTGATAGGTTGGCAATCTCTTCGTTGCTTAGATAAATTCGCTCTGGGGCTTTGATTTGTTCTGCGGTTTGAGCCATTTTCATTTCTGGGGTTTTCTTTTTTGGTCTGGTCATGGCTGTTACGTAGTGAGGGGTGGAGCCTTAGGTGTTCCCCAGGGTGGGACAGCCCAGTCGCTGGGTAGTGATGATGTATGTGGGGGCGGGGTCTGAGAGGAGACAATGGTGCTTGCTCTGCTCACTCTCGGATTCCAGTCCCTTTCACCACTTCCCCTTTGCCTGGATTATCTGTGTGTGAATGTGGAACTCCCCGGTCAGCCAGCTGCCTTGTGCGGCTTCACTGGTTCTGCACAGTTGCCACCCCGTGCCCGGGTTCTGCTAGTTGCCGCCTGTGCACCTGGGGGCTGCCAGCTGCTGCTGCCTGCGTGCCGATCTGCACCTCCACTTTTTCCTGCTGCAACTCTGCCCCTCTTACTGGTCTGGATGAATCATTGTTGGATTTCCAAACAGTTCGATTTTCTGAGTTCTAGTTGTTTTCTTGTTTCTAAATCTTTGTTGTCTTTAATTTTGGTTGTAAGAGGAGGCACAGTGTGTCTGCCTACGCCTGTATCTTGGCCAGAAGTCCCAGTCTTATTTTCTAATGCAAGTATTCATGTTTTAGTGAATAAAGCTAATGCTTGGGGAGAATACAATACTGATCTTCAAAGAATTGAGTCTGCCCAGAAAAGGTATTACACTTACCTACTCTTATTCCTGAGGTCAGAGCTAGGACAAATGGTGTATAATGCCAGGAAGTGGACTTCACGTCAACTTAATAAATACATACATACATGCAAAACTTAACATTTTTTTAGTAGAGAGGGGTTTCATGTAAGATAGTGAGCTTCTAATCTGTGGACAAAATAAAGCATAGGCTGTATAAATACTTTCTTGGGAGGCTGAAAAGGGATTTTCATAGTACAATGCTTATTAAGATCTGTGTGTGCCTCTCTGTGTGTATGTGTGCATGTGTGGTTGTGTGTTTGTATTAAATTTTGACAACTAGAATTTTTGGTGGCCCCCAGAAGACATTAAAAAACTAGGAACAGCTTTAAACACATCAGTAATATTGAAATATAATCACCTCTGTGGCATAATAATCCCCCCCAAAGTTCTAAAAACTGTAGGCAGTTTATACATTATTCTCTTACTTTCCCTCCAGCCTTTTTTGTGTCAAACTTTATGTTCATGAAAGACACTCTTCCATACTCACAAGCAAAATTCCAACATGTTGCACCATTTTAGTAAAAACATTATTTATCTCTGAGGCTACTCTACACTTTTCACCATTTGCAAAAACCCAATTTATTCAGGTTAGCATTCATCAATGGCATTGCAATATAATTATGATTTAAAATTTAACATTTTTTGTGATAGTTTCTAGTATACTAGTCTGAGTCAGCCTAACAGTGGTTATGGAAGATACATTAGACTGGATCATTTCTAAGGGTTTAAAGCCACTTTCCTGACTTTTTATGAAAGGAGTGATATTTTTCTCTTGTGAAGATTGATTTATTTTAAATCAACAAAAGGAGAGTAAGACCTTCTAAAAATATGTTCCCAGAGACCTAGGGTGTTAACTGAAGATAAAATTTCAAACACGTTTTTGAAAAAAATAACAGCTACACATAAATTACTGATGCTTACATTAAAGAGTATGATCTACCATGTTTTGAAGAGCACATGGTACAGAAAATAGAGTGGCAAAAGAATCCTATTTGCTTTGTCCATGCCCCATCTTGAGTTGAATGTGCATATCCTGAAGAAATTGGAGAATCAGCACCTAATGTTTAATGCTTTTTATGTGACTATCTGACAATTGCAATTTTTTTCTAATGACAAAACCTATAAATCCTCAGCATATAAAACTTGAAAAATATGCAGATAAGTACAAGAAATCATCACTAACTCATTACTCAAAGATGGTCTCTGTTTACTTGTTGGTAAATTTTCTTAGGTATTGAATCTAAATTTCCCTGGCTTTGCAAGAATAGATGGTGTTAAGAACAAAGCATTATTATAAGTCAGAAAACCAAACTTTTCTGAACATATTATCACTAATGCTGTGGAAACCAATGTCTAACCTGGAAGTTAACAAGAAGGCATGCTTGAATAGGAGGAAGAAAATGTGAGCTGGTAACATCATAGAGGGCTGCTGGGTGGAGAGGTACCATTTGGAAGGTGACTGTGCCCTAAACAAGGACTCCAAGAGGAACATGTAGTACACACTGATGTCAAACTCAGAACAAAGAATCCTCAAGGCCTGGATCTGACAAGAGGCAGACCTGCCTGATCCATCCACTCATAATACCTGGGGTTCCAAATGGGACTATTTACCATTGTGTTATGTTGGAGAAGGTGCTCTTTAGTATCCGCTGGAACTCTGAGCAAAAGAGATAGCAAGATCAGGGCCAAAATGGCCTTTCCCAATACCCTTTCTTTTCCGTTCATAAATGGGCCTTAATCAGCCTGTGATTGTTAGTATGACTGTAAATACAAAAGGTGTGATGTAATAATTTGTTCCTCCCCCTCCAAAAAAAAAAATTCCCTGGCTTCAGCAAATCCCACAGAATTAGGAACTTTTAGCACAGTAGAACTTTGCACTGAGGTGCCAGTTAGGAAATGATTAGGCATGGATAACCTTTGTGCTGGAGAAGCAATTTAATAACAGTGTGCTCTGGCTTGGAGCTCTTTACTATAATTCATTTATTTAAAAAAATATTTTCAAAATTAAGTGACAATATTCCAAATCATTCTGGAGGCTTCTTTCTATACATGTCTATAGGGTAAAATGACTAACTGAAAGTTATATAAGCCCACCAGGAAATCTTTTTCACTAACATTGGCAGAATTTCTCTTCTTTTTATGAATTTGTACACATGTCTCCAATTAAAGAAATATAGTGGCTCTTGAAATATAGTTGAATTTTCTTTCAATATGACGAAGTTCAACATATCACCTTTTGAGCATTATGAAAAAAATAAGGCTGCTAAGTTTACTATGATGTTCCAAAGCAAATGAAGCAACTTTTAAAAGTTAGTTACTAATTATTTTGTAAACTAGGACTATTTGTCTCCTACAGGTTAAGAATGTATAATATGTGGGAAAATGTGAAGTACTGATAAAAAGAGTAATCTGAATAAAATATATTAGAGTCCAATCTATAAGTGTTGTGCCAATTATTAGAAAAGGATTAGGAAGCCACTAGTTTGATGATCAACAATGTTGAAAGAGCTACTTAATATCCAAACGTGTCTCATCTCATCTATAACATAGGAGTTGTGGGTATTATTTTAGTCTCACCAGAAGGATTCTCTTATTGTCTTAACAAATTCCTCTCAGTTGTCTATAAAACTTACAAATAGGATGTTCCTTATACATTTCCCAAAGCTGCCAATAAAATTCTACCTGCATCTTCCCCTTCTCCATGATTATGTTAATCTGAAAAAAGAAAAGAAAAAAAAGTAACACTTATCATTGTCTTCATCTGTGTGCATTTGAACCCCTGTTAGGGAGTGACTAATTTCATGTTTTATGCTATTCCCTGTAGCATACACAATGTCAGGTGACAATTCTGTGCTCTACATATTATTGTATTTAAATATACTTCTTGAAACTCAGCAACTCCCTTTATTAGGAAGTTTAAAATTTTGCATTATTTTCTTGCTTAAGTTTTTGTCCTTCTGCTGTAAGAGGCAGAATTATAAGATGGTTTCCAAGATTCCTGTTCTTGCTTTAAATGCCCTATGTAATGCCCTCCCCTTGAGTGTGGGCAGAGCATGTAAATATGATAAAATATCACTCCTGTAAATAAGTTTCATTATATGGTAAAGGTATGAGATTTTAGAGATATAATTAAGGTCACTAACACAGTTCACTTTGTATTAATGACAGGGTATTATCAGGAGCGAATGTCATCTAATCAAATGATGTTTTAAAAGCAAGGGTACAGGTCAGAGACAAATGTAGTCAGAGAAGCCTGATCTGGCTAGCTTCAAAGTAGAGGAAATTTGCCATGAATTCTACAGCTGCAAGGAGCTGAATTTGGTCAACAATCTGAGTGATCTTGGAAGGGGACTCCAAGCATCAGATGAAACCACTGTCCTAGCTGACACTTCAGTTGTAATCTTTAAGACCTAAGCAAAAGATTCAGCTAAGCTGTGCCAAAACTCTTGACCTACAGCAACTTTGAGAAAATAACTTGACCTTGTTTTAAGCCACTAAGTTTTTGCTAATTTGTTTTACAGCAATAGAAAACTCATATGCCTTTTTTCTTATGCATGCATGCCCATAGGGTCTAAACCAGTCCTGTTTTTTTTAGCTTCATTGAAGTATACTTCACAAATAAAATTACAAGATATTTAAATTATACATCATGATTTAATATATGTATACAAAGTGAACAAATTCTTTCCATCTAGTTAACTAACATACCTATTACCTTACAAATCTATCATCATATTTGTGTATGTGAGAGCATTTTATTTCTGCTCTTTGTTACCAGAGAAACCCTGGTTCTGTTTGCCAATGCAGTAAAGAATTACAGATGAGCAAGCCTAATCGCATGCGCACAAAGTTTGTTAGTGCCAAATTCTAGTGAAAGAACAAAAGCATGGGTGGTGGCAAGAGCAGGGGTGGCAAAAGCAGGGTGGCTGGGAGCTTGGTGGCCAAGGTCTCCCTCACCTCAGCTGCCATGTGCAGAAAGAGCCAAGAGAAGAGAGCAAGTCCTTTGTTCTGAGGACTTATATAGTTGGTGGAGTGGGGGTGAAGAAGTTACATTTTGATTGACAGGTAAAGGTTGTCAGCTTTCCTGGGGGAGGGGACTATCCAAATGTATATATGCATGGGGGTCTGTTTGCCTGAATTCTTATCTTACTCCAGACTATTTATTCATTTTGTGAACATGACAGGGGGCAAGCAATTAAAGTTGTCTCATGGGCTTTTTCTCTGAGCACTGTATACTTTTCCCCTTCCCTCTTCCAGGCCTTGAAATAAACACATAGTCTCAAGGTTTTCCTTTTCCCAGCTAGTAGAGATGATACACACAGACTTTCGAAGTCTCCCCCACTGTACTTAGTTTGCCTGGAATGCCTGGAGGCATTCCAAACATGGCTCAGGACTATTGGGTCAATGGGTGAGCCTTTGCTTTGCTTTTAGCCTCCTGCATTAAGTTCTTTGTTAGATTGTAATAGTGAGGACCCTGCCTTTATTTCCCTCTGATTGCCCATTCCTAGCTGCTACTTAAGTATTAAAAGATGTTGCCTGGCAACCAGGACACTATCCACTGGTCAGCAATAGCAGTGTAGTCTCAGAGCTCTTCCTGTGCTATCTCCTGCAATATTAGCAAATTCCATTCATAAAATACAGTGTTATCAACTACAGTCACCAAGTTTGATAGGGAGCTCTCATTTAGAAAATTCTCTGTTTCCCATGGTGAGTAAAGAGGGGGTCCCCTTCTCCTACTGTGGGCACTTCTGCCTCAGTCTCAATGACAAGCAAGTTGCACCATCAGCTCTTTGAAATATCTTTGAGCCCTAGACACACACCTGTTAGCCAGTATGAGTCAATGAGATCCCTGAACAGCAGGAAATACACAAAATGATAAGGAATGGAATTGTGCACTAAAATTTAGTCTTTTTTTTATGTGTTCCTCTTCATAATCCAGGATGTTCTCATGACTTCCAGACAGTCTTTCTTGTTCAGACCTTGCATGTAGGTCTGACTCTCTTGCCTAAGCCAGATAGCTGACATATTTGGCTATTAGAATGCCAGACCCTGGTGTCCTTGCTTATTCTTCTGTCATCACTCCAGGACCCTTCCCTTTAACTAAGCTCATGACTATATTCCATAAAAACATAAAATGTTGCCTAATGAGGTCATGCTACCAGCTAGGTTGTCAGAATTGAAGCACCAGGTAGGGCTAGAAAAAGCCTACCCATCAGAGAATAGTGTAGCAGTTTCAAATGAGAGCTCTGGAGTCAGACTTAAAATTTAATTTTGCCCAAGATATTTTCTGTAAAATTGAGTACAATAGTCTGTTCTTTGTGCTGCAATCTCTCTCCTCTTCTGTAAAATGAGGTGCTTACCTTCTCTGGTTAGGAGGGTGATGATGCATATAACACTTTTTCTCAGAGATGATAGAGTCATTCAAGAAGACTTCATTAACGATGGTGGTTCCCACTTCAGCCCAGACTTATAACGAAGGTCTTGCTGCTGCAACCACAGCCTTCTAGAACATAGTAACTGCAGGAATTGGTACCTACACCTGTCTGACATTGGACATTGGCTGTCTCAAAACCTGGTTCAGGAAACCATTGTATTGATAGATTCCTGTCCAATAGATAACAAAGTCAAAAGACTGGAAATATGTAGAAGCTATATTTGTATATGTGAGTTGTAATATGAAGAAAAAATATACACACAGAGGCAAAAGAATCATTCCATGAAAGTAGTAAAATGTCGAGTCATTTACTGATTTCATTCCCACATGAGTCCCCTTTTATTTTTATCAAGAGTTGACTTACATGTCCAGGACCAGAAAGTTTTGTATATTAGAGCTACTGAGGCATCTTGTGGTCACCCTGTTCAGTTGCAGATTTATGCATAAAGAATTTGGAAGCATCCCATGAAAGGTTGCCTGTCCAGCCATGGTCATTTCCCAAAGTCTCTAGAGAAAAAGGAAGAGATCAATTGTGATAACAACTTGTAGCATGTGGTTGATTCATCTCAATCATTTTTAGTTTTCAGTATATCTACAGAAGGGTCCTGTACAAGAGGTCCCCAGATCCTTAGAGCATTCTAAGACAGAAATCAGGATGGTCTCTGAAGTTGGATTGAAAAAAAAGCCTTTATTTTCCTGATGATATTTAGCATTTCCTTCCAATCTAAAGCTTGGAAACAATCCACAGCACTATTAGCAGTACTTGTGATTTTGTCACCAATGAAGTCACAGATATTTTCATACCACACTTCAGTTGCTGCAGTTCATGAAATATCATTTATAACCATCACCACATTAAAATTAAGATAGTTGTGTATTAATGTAGTTATTTATTAAATGCATTAAATAGCTATTTACTGCATTTTAGGGTAACCAGTTATTAAGTGCATTCATAAGAAAACACGCATTCTTGAAAGAAATACATAACCACAATCTAATCACAACATGAGGTGAACCCAAATTAAGGGACATTCTAAAAATAACTGACCATGGACTTCCAGCCAAGATGTAGGTGGGGTAGGAGGTGCAGGTAGATACACTTTGCCTCCTTACACAGCCGAAAGAAGGACAACAAGAAATTAAAACCAAAAACCAAAAACCAGAACTCTCAGAATTTTAAACTGTATGGAAGTCCAACAACCAAGGAGTTAAAGAAGAAACATTCACTCAGACTGGTAGGAGGGGCGGAGATGGGAAGCCTGGATGGAGAGACTCACTCTTGGCAAGGCAGCAGCTGGAGGACCAGGCTGGGCAAGGCAGTGGCTGGTGGAACAGGTGGTCCCATATTTGAGTGCAGATAAACTGGGCGGAACAACTGGGGAGTGAGTCAGACCAAGCAACCCAGTGTCCCAGCGTGGGAAAATAAAGCCTCAAAACCTCTGAGTGAAAAGACCTGTGGGGTTGCAGTGGTAGGAGAAACTCCTAGCCTCACAGGAAGGTTCAATCGGTGACACACAGGGTCCTAGAATGTACACAAATCCACCCAACTGGGAATCAGCACCAGAAAGGCCCAATATACTTGTGGGCAGTGGGGGAAGTGACTGAAAGCCAGCTGAGAGCTGAGCAAACAACATTGTTCCTTCTCAGACCCCTCCCCCACATACAGCGCCACAACGCAGCAGCAACATAGGTTGCATGGCCTTGGAAAATACTTCAGGCTCTACACCTTATTATATAATAGGCATGCCAAGAAAAAAATATGAAAGAACAGATCATAGTTGCAAAAATAGAACTAAGTGATGAAGAGATAGCAACATATCAAATGCACTGTTCAAAACACTGGTAATCCTGATGCCCACAGAAATAGTTGAATATGGTCACAAAATAGAGAAAGAAGTGAACACTATGAAAAGAGAAATAAAGGAAAATGTGCAGGGAACCAACAATCAAGGGAAGGATGTGGCAGACACTTCTGTATGGCATGGGCCCAGCTCCCACTTGGAGATGCACAGGACCCATGCCCACAGATAGGTTCTCTCATGGGTAATCAGATTTGCAATATACCTAAGCTGTTTTGAGGTTTGCTCTTTGCTAAAAACTCCCTCACCCTGCAAATGCTTACTGTAACTTCCTAAAATCCATGCTGAGCCTTGCAGGGGCCAGTGTGACTGGATCAACCACTTTTACCTATTCATTTGCTAATATCCTTCTTCTGTGATGTAATAAGGAGCACTGGCTCCTTTGTTGTAACCGGGATAGTGAGGAGGAACCATCTTGGAATGTGAGGAGATTATTAGAATAAAGGCCTGTCATGGCAAAGGCCGAGGCTTTTGCTCCTCTTGATAGAAAAGCCATGCTGTCGTCCTTATTCCTCCACCAGACTCGGTAATCTGTGTGTATGTTTTAATTCATTCATAATGACTAGGATACTGCTGGCCGGTGTCTGCATCAGAAGGAAACTGAGACTGAAATCAATGATTTGGAGCAGAAGAAAGAAATAAACATTTGACCAGAAAGGAATGAAGAAACAAGAATTCAAAAAAATGAGGAGAGGCTTAGGAACCTCCAGGGCAACTTTAAACATTCCAACATCCGAATTATAGGGGTGCTAGAAGGAGAAGAGGAAGAGCAAGAGGTTGAAAACTTATTTGAACAAATAATGGAAAACTTCCCTAATCTGGCAAAGAAAATAGACTTCCAGGAAGTCCAGGAAGCTCAGGGAGTCCCAAAGAATTTGGACCCAAGGAAGCACACGTCAAGGCACATTATAATTACATTAGCCAAGATCAAAGATAAGGAGAGAATCTTAAAAGCAGCAAGAGGAAAGGAGACACTCACTTACAAAGGAGTTGCCATAAGACAATCAGCTGATTTCTCAAAAGAAACCTTACAGGCAAGAAGGGACTTTTCTGAAAAGAAGTAGTCCAACTCATGAAAAGCTAGGACCTACATCCAAGATTACTCCATCCAGCAAAGCTATCATTTAGAATGGAAGGACAGATAGATTGCTTCCCAGATAAGGCCAAGTTAGAGGAGTTCATCATCACCAAGCCTTTATTATATGAAATGTTAAAGGGACTTATCCAAGAAAAAGAGGATCAATAATACGAACAGTAAAATGACAACAAACTCACAGCTATCAACAAATGAACCTAAAAAAACAAAAAAGAAAAATGAACTAAGCAAACAAGGGTAACAGGAACAGAATCACAGAAATGGAGATCACATGGATTGTTAGCATTGGGGAGAGGGAGGGAGAGAATGGGAGGAGAAAGGTGCAGGGAATAAGAAGCATAAATGGTAGGTACAAAATAGACAGGGGGATGTTAATAATAGTATAGGATATGGAGAATCCAAAGAACGTATATGTATGACCTATGAACATGAACTAAAGTGATTGTGGGAGGGGGGTGCAGGGTGGAGTGGAATAAAGAGGAGAAAAAAATAGGACAACTGTAATAGCACAATCAATAAAATATATGAAAAAAACTGACCAGTATTATTCTGAAGTGTCATAGTCATGAAAGACTAAGGACACACAACAGCTACATACAAGGTGGGACCCTGAATTGTATCCTGGAACAGTAAAAGTTCATTGATAGAAAAACTGGTGAAGTCTACAAAAGTGTACAGTTTAGTTTAGAAAACTGTACCAATGTTAATTTCTTAGTTTGGATAAATGTGCCATTGTTATCTAAGATGTGAACATTGTGGGAATCCAGGTGAAGTGTGTCCCAGATCTCTGTACACTGTTTTTGCAACATTTCTGTAAATCTAAAGTTATTTCAAAAAAATTAAAAACATTTGTATTTGGGAACTTAGGCAAAAATAAAGAACCACCTTTATTACTCTCACAATTTGTTTTCGTAATAGCTTGATAAAGGTGTTTCAAGATATAAATTTTCCTTTGAAATTCTGTGTATTTTTTAAAAAATATTATCCTGAGAAAGGGCTCATTGACTTTCTTAGACTGCAAAAGGGATCATGTCACAAAAAATAAAAAGATTAAAGGAAATTGAGAGACAGGGAAGATGGCGGTGCAGTAGGAAGGAGCATATTTCGCTTCCCCCTACACACGGGAGAGTATTCTGGCTGATTTACATTGGAATGGAGCAAACAGCCATCAGAAACACAGCATATTTGAAATCAGGAGATCAAAAATTGTAGTGGACACTGAAAAAACAGACTTAAGACAAAAACAAAACAAAACAAAACAACAACAACAAAAAGCAACCCTGGAACTGTGAAAAAAACAGAGATGATCCCAAGGAGGGGGCATTTCAACAGATAAGACAGTGGAAACTGTGAACCAGGATACCTGAAGCAGACAGCACCACTCAGTCTCACATGTATTCTACCACAGAAGTTCACACCATAAACCCAGGGAGCCAGAACAGATAAATTTAAGAAGTTAAGGCTAATAAGAAGAACCTCAAAAACAATGGGAAGACAAAGAAATAATCCCCAAATGAAAGGAAAAGAGGAAGCCCCAGAAACAATGCTAAATGAAACAGGCAGCTCAACTGTCAGATTTTGAGTTCAAAACAATGGTTGTCAGGAAGCTCCAAGAGCTCTCAATGAGCTACCAAAAACTACACGGAAGCTACAATGAACTCACTGCAAACTATATCAACATGAAAAAGGGAATAGAAACTATAAACAAGGGCCAAGAAGAAATGAAAAATACAATTTCTGAACTGAAAAACACAGTGAAAGGAATGAAAAGCAGAATCGATGAAGCAGAAGATCAGATTAGTGAGTTGGAGGACCAGGTAGAAAAAAAACACCCAGAAAGAGCAAGAAAAGGAAAAGAGGCTCAAAAAGAATGAAGAGGGATTAAGAGAAATGCAAGACAATATGAAATGTAATAATATCCGTATAATAGGGATACCAGAAGGAGAAGAAAAAGAGCAAGGGATAGAAAACCTATTTGAAAAAGTAATGATGCAAAACTTCCCTAATTTGATGAGAGAAAAAGTCACACAAATCCAGGAAACACAGAGAGTCCCAATCAAGAGGAACCCAAAGAAGCCCACTTCAAGACACATCATAATTAAAATGGAAAAATTCCAAGACAAAGAGAGAATCTTAAAGGCAGCAAGGGAGAAAAAGGAAGTAACGTACAAGGGGGCTCCAATAAGGCTGGCAGCTGACTTCTCAATGGAAACTCTCCAAGCTAGAAGAGAATGGCAAGAAATATTCCAAGTAATGAGAACCAAAGGCCTGCAACCAAGACTATTTTACCCAGCAAGGCTTTCTATCAAGATAGAAGGCCAAATAAGGAGCTTCCCAGACAAAAGAAGTCTCAAAGAATACACCTCTACCAAACCAGTCCTGCAAGAGATTCTGAAGATACTGTTTTAAGGAAAGGAAGGAAAAGGGAGAGAGAGAGAGAGGAACATAGGTATGAAAATGGCAATGAATCAGTACTTATCAATAATAACCTTAAATGTAAATGGAATAAATGCTCCAATCAAAAGGCATAGAATAGCTGAATGGATAAGAAAGCATGACCCACACATATGCTGCCTACAAGAGACCCACCTCAGGACAAAAGACCTACACAGACCCAAAGTGAAGGGCTGGAAACAAATTTTCCAAGCAAATGGACAGGAAAAAAAAGCCGGGGTAGCAATACTCATATCAGACAAAATAGACTTCAAAAGATGAGCCATAACGAGAGACCCAGAAGGTCACTTCATAATACTCATGGAAAGAATCCAGCAAGAAGACATAAGCATTGTAAATATATATGCACTCAACATAAGAGCACCTAAATACATAAAAAAAAAAAAATCTTAGAGGACTTCAGGAAAGATATTGACAGCAATACAATTATAGTAGGGAATTTTAACACCCCATTGTCAAAAATGGATAGATCTTCCAAACAAAAAATCAAAAAAGATATTGTGGCATTGAACAACATTCTGGATGAAATGGGCTTAACTGATATATATAGAGCCCTTCATCCCAAAGAAACTAAATACACATTCTTTTCTAATGCACATGGGACATTTTCAAAGATATACCACATGATAGGACACAAAACAAGCCTCAACAAACTCAAGAAAATTGAAATCATACCAAGCATTTTCTCTGACCACAAGGGACTGAAACTAGAAACCAACCCCAAGGGGAAAAACCCAAAATCCTCAAAATCATGGAAATTGAATAGCATGTTATTAAACAATGAATGGGTCAAGAATGAAATTAGGGAGGAAATCAAAAAGTTTCTGGAAACAAATGAAAATGAACTCACAATGACCCAAAACTTATGGGACACAGCGAAGGCAGTCCTCAGAGGGAAATTCATAGTGATACAGGCCTACCTAAAAAAGATAGAAATATTTCAAACAAACAACGTAAACCTACCCCTACAAGAACTTGAGGAACAACAACAAAGACAGCCCAGAACAAGTAGAAGAAAGGAAATAACTAAGATCAGAGCAGAATTAAATGACATAGAGACTAAAAGCACAATTCTAAGGATCAATGAATCCAGGAGCTGGTTCTTTGAAAAGATAAACAAAATTGGCAAACCTTTAAGCAGGCTCATCAAGAAAAAAAGAGAAAGGACCCAAATAATCACAATCAGAAATGAAAGAGGAGAGATTACAACTGACACCACAGAAATACAGAGGATTGTAAGAAATTACTATGAAGAACTATATGCCAAGAAATTTGAAAACCTAGGTGAAATGGACATGTTTCTAGAAAAACATAATCTCCCAAAACTCAATAAGGAAGAAGCAGAAAGCCTGAACAGACCAATAACAGCAGAGGAAGTAGAAGCTGTAATCAAGAAACTCCCAACACACAAAAGCCCAGTACGGATGGTTTCACAGGAGAATTTTACAAAGCACTCAAGGAAGAGCTTACCCCTATCATTCATAGACTATTACAAAAAATCCAAGAAGATGGAAAACTCTCAAACTCTTTTTATGAAGCCAGCATCATCCTAATCCCCAAACCAGATAAAGACATAATAAAGAAAGAAAACTTTAGGCCAATGTTGCTGATGAACATAGATGCTAAAATTCTCAACAAAATATTGGCAAACTGCATTCTACAATACATTAAACAGATCATACACAATGACCAAGTGGGATTCATCCCTGGGATGCAAGGATGGTTCAATATTCACAAAGCAGTAAATGTAATGCATCACATAAACAAAAGCAAAGACAAAAATCACATTATCATATCAATAGATGTGGAAAAAGCACTTGATAAGGTACATTTATGTTGAAAACACTCAGGAAAGTGGGAATAGAGGGAGCATTCTTCAACATAATCAAGGCCATATATGAGAGACCTACAGCCAACATCATACTCAATGGGCAAAAATTAAGATCTTTTCCACTAAGATCAGGAACAAGACAAGGTTGTCCACTTTCACCACTTCTATTCAATATAGTATTGGAAGTATTGGCCACAGATATTAGACAAGAAAAGGAAATAAAAGGCATCCAAATTGGAAAGGAGGAAACAAAGCTATCATTGTTTGCAGATGACATGATAGTGTACATAGAAAATCCTATAGACTCGGCCAAAAAGCTACTTGACCTAATAAATGAATTTGGCCAAACAGCAGGATACAAAGTCAATATCCAGAAATCAAAGGCATTTTTGTACACCAACAACGAAAGAGCAGAAGCAGAAGTCAAGGAAAAAATCCCATTTGATATAGCAAAAAGAAAAATAAAATACCTAGGAATAAACCTAACCAAGGAAGTAAAGGATCTATACTCAGAAAACTATATAACACTGAAGAAAGAAATTAAGGAAGACACAAACAAATGGAAATGTATACTATGTTCGTGGATTTGAAGAATTAACATCATTAAAATGTCCATACTACCCAAAGCAATTTACAGATTCAATGCAATACCTATAAAATTACCAATGGCATATTTCACAGATATAGAACAAACACTTCAAAAATTTATATGGAGTCATAAACGACCTCAAATAGCTGCTGCAATTTTGAGAAAGAAGAGCAAAGTAGGAGGTATCACAATACCTGACACCAGACTGTATTACAAGGCCACTGTAATCAAAACAGCCTGATACTGGCACAAAAACAGGCACATGGACCAGTGGAATAGAACAGAGAGTCCAGGAATAAACCCAATTCTCTATGGTCAATTAATATTTGACAAAGGAGGCAGCAACATATTTTACTCCATAAAATGGAGTAAAAGTAGCCTCTTCAACAAGTGGTGTTGGGAGAACTGGACAGCTACACACAAAAAAATGAAACTTGAGCACCAGCTTACACCATACACAAAAATAAATTCAAGGTGGATAAAAGATTTAAATATAAGCTGTGACACCATTAAAGTCCTAGAGGAGAACATAGGCAGGAAAATCTCAGATATTTCATGCAGCAACATTTTTACTGATATGTCCCCTAAAGCAATGGACATAAAGGAAAGAATAAACAAATGGGATCTCATCAAAATAAAAAGCTTCTGCATGGATAAAGAAAACAGTATTAAAATAAAAAGAGAACCAATTCTATGGGAAAATATATTCGCCAATGATACCTCAGACAAGGGTTTAATCTCCAAAATATATAAAGAACTTACACGACTCCACTCTAAGAAGACAAGCAATCCAATTAAAAAATGGGCCAAGGACATGAACAGACACTTCTCCAAGGAGGACATGCAGAGGATCCAGAGACAGATGAAAAGATGCTCAATATTGCTTGCTATCCGAGAGATGCAAATTAAAACCACAATGAGATACCACTTCACACCTGTCAGAATGGCCATCATAAACAAAGCAACAAACAACAAGTGTTGGAGAGGTTGTAGACAAAAGGGGACCCTAGTGCACTGTTGGTGGGATTGCAGACTGGTACAACCACTATGGAAAGCAGTATGGAATTTTCTAAGAAAACTAAAAATGGATCTACCTTTTGACCCAGCAATTCCACTGCTAGGATTATATCCTAGGAACCCTGAAACACCAATCCAAAAGAATCTATGCACCCCAATGTTCATAGTAGCACAATTTACAATAGCCAAGTGTTGGAAGCAACCTAGGTGCCCATCAGTAAATGAATGGATCAAGAAACTTTGGTACATTTACACAATGGAATTCTATGCAGCAGAAAGAAAGAAGGAGCTCCTACCCTTCGAGACAGCATGAATGGAACTGGAGAGCATTATGCTAAGTGAACTAAACCAGGCAGTGAAGGACAAATACCATATGATCTCACCTTTAACAGGGACCTAATAAAAAAAAACAAACAAACAAGCACAATATAACCAAAGACACTGAAATTGAGAAGGGGTTGATAGTCACCAGAGGGGAGAGGGGAGGGAATTTCAAGGGGAAAGGAGAAGGGTTTGGAGTAACAACTATAAAGGTCACATGGACAAAAGCTAGCAGGGGTGGAAATGGGAGGGGGTGGGGAGGGCTGGGGCAGTGGGCTGGAATGGGAGCAAAAGACAGAAAACTGTACAAGAACAACAATTAAAATAAATTTTTTAAAAAAAAGAACAATTGCCAATTATCCAGGCCAGTAGACAAATGGCATAGCAAACTCAATAGACATGATTAGTATCCACATTTATTTCCTTTTCTAGAATTATTCACTCATATGTTCTGTCTTCTAGAAGAATCAGAAATGACAAAAATGCCTTTCTGGTAAGAAGTTGTCTATCATGATAGCGCAATGTCCAAATGGCAAGACAAAAGAAATGTCAGATCTGCCGCTGATTCTAAAACTCATTTATCATGCCAATTAATAGAAACTCTTATAACTGATGTTGAAAATTATTTGTACTTGAATCATAACTCATTGGTGAGAAAATTTTAAAAGAACTTTAGTGTTTTGTATTTATGCATAGGGTGAGATCCAGCAGTGGTTCTGTTTGGTTTCCATCCTGGGATGAAGTAGGTTCATCTCATCCTTCATCTTGCACCTTCAGCATTTACCTCTAATGTAGTTCTTTTTGCATTTTCCACCTAACACCCACCATTTGCAAGTTTCCTATCTCTGGGCAACACTGCTCTCATTAAAGCTACTATTTGACAAAAAAAAAAAAAAAAGGAAATTGAAATTGCAGGTGCCAAATTACAAAGTGACTGGGTTGAAATCTATGAAAAACAAATAGCCAGAGGAGCCTTTCTATTTTGGCTTTAGCTTTGAATGAGTTAGTCTAAATCCATAGTCTTTTCCTCAACATCCTTGAATTCCCCTCTTCAGATGTGTTGTGGAGAGAACCTGACTTAGAGTGACAGGCTAGACCACACTCAGAGCTTCTGGCCATGAGCCACACAGCCCATTCGCTGGACACTCACATCTTGCCACTCTTCCAGCGCAATACTATGTGAGGCTCATCTTTCTCCATCACCACACATTTGTTTTTAGCTTAGGTCAGGGTTTAAATTATTAATCACTTCCCAGTGTATTTTTTCTCAGATCAGTTTTCGAACAACTTTACCATGCACACACCAGCTTATCCTTCTGCCATGCTACCCAAAATCAACCTTGCAGATGTTACTGGCCACCTCTGCAGGTGTTGGTGATAGAATCAAATGAACAGAGGAGAAACTAATTGGAAGCAGAATGTTAAGATGTTTTAAGGAATGAATATTCAAATGGCTGCATAAGATAAGAGGGAAAAAGAGCAGTGCCAAGAAAGAAGGGTGGGATGAGGCCTCTGCCTGCATTACCACATCTACTCTAAAGATATTTCCAAGGTGAGCTCCCCAGGAACAGGTGGGTATCTGGGTCCCAAACCTACCTTTCTTTTCTCTCTCTGACCTAACCGGAACATGGAGCCCTTACTGAAATGAACTCCACTGACTCCAAATGGAAACAGGGATTTTCTCTATGCAGTATTAAAACAACGGTTTAGAAAGAACCTGATATAATTAAATGAAAAAGTACAGGCTGTTTGACTCTGCAGTGGTGTAATGATTCATGGTTTGGTCAGCATGTACAGATGTAGAGCAACAATAAATCACTGCTGTCAGGAGACATGAGGGTGATTACAACCCCTCCCCACTTAGAGAAAATCCCTGCATTTAGGCTTCTAGAGCAGACAAATTTTGCCTGCATTTGGCCAATTAACAATTTTGATGCTGCAGCTGTAAAGGTCATTACATCTGTAAGAAATGGCAATGTTGGTATAGATTCAAAACTGAGAATGACAGAAATCTTAAAATCAGAACTAAATATAAACATTTAATGACAGTTTGGAAATACTTCATTTGGAATCTTGAGAGACGTATTTGGAGGAGCACCTGTGATTTTATTTGGGCTTTAAAAAAAGGCTTATGGCTTTTCTAGGTCCTCAGCAATTTCACATGGTATGGGGCCTTATAATCTAGCTATCTGCGCTCTCTGTTGAGCAAAATTAAAAACAATTAGTTTTTAAAAAAAATTTTTATTGTTATTTTATTACAGTTGTCCTAATTTTTCCCCTTTGCCCTCCTTTGTCCATTTTACTCCCCACTCTGAGTCAATTCACACACTGTTGTCCATGACCAATGGTCATTCATACATGATCTTCAACTAGTCCTTTCCCCTTCTTTCCACCATTATCCCCCCTCCCCTCCCCTCTAGTCACTGCCAGTCTGTTACATGTTTCCATGCCTGTGGTTCTATTTTGTTTGTTACTTTATTTTGTTCATTAGATACCTCTTATAGTTGTATCTTGCACTCCTTTGAAGAAGTTCCTGAACTACTGAATGGAAGGTAAGGTATATCACCTACAATGTTCTAGACATTGTATTAAATAAATGTTTTACAGGTACCATCTCCTTTAATCCTTGATATATTCTTAGAAGTTGAGTACTACTGGCTGCATTTTACAGAAATGTGTGTGTTGTTAATGGAATAGTGTTCTGTATTTAACACCAAGCACAGCTTCCTGAGCTCCTATCTTCAAGAACTTGATATTCCAAATCCTGATATGGTTAGAAATGGTGAATTTCCTTTAAAAGTAATCCATGTTATTTTCTCTTAAAAATAATCACATCAACATCTTCACAGAGGAGGTGCCATAAAACTCACATTATGTCTAAAAGCTTATGAATTTTTTAATTGTGCAAATTTGTTGTGAATAATCTTTTAGATGAAGTGTTACAGAAAAGAGTTAAAGAAGCTGCCAGTTTATGACAGTGAGGATAAAAATAATTCCAGGCTAGACAGGAAGATTTTAATTTAGAGAGAGGACATCTCTGAATTAATTAACAAAGGGCCTTGAACTTTAAAAGTGGTGCTGTTTCTGAAAAGCTGGTGCTGGTCGAGTGTCCTTGAAATGGGGTGAGAGATGAAGCAGCTCATTAAGAATTCTCTCCAACTCTAAAACCAATAGAAGGTGATGAATGGATAGGAAGTCCAGCTAAAGGTAGCAGATACTGGCACTGTCCTAGGAATCTTCCTTTGGGGACCAGATCAGAGCAACAGGTCAAGGGCTGAAAAGAATGACCTTCTAACCCAAGTCAGGCTTCAAGTGTGAAGGCATTAAGGGTCTTAGAAGGATGACCATTAAGTTTAGCTCTTCTGTTCTCTTCTACTTAGGGCAACCCTATAAGGTATTAGCTAACAGCATGAAGTTTGGAGTTTAAAAAACTGTTCAAATCTGTGCCGTGCCACTTAATAGATATGTGATATTTGGCAAGTCACTTCACCTTCCTGATTCTTAATTTCCTCATTATAAAGTAAGATTATAATACTACACACTACAGAGAGTTTCATGATGATTAATTAGTTAATATATGTAAGGAGCTTGGAAGAGTTTCTGGAACATAGTAAGTGCTCAATAAATGGTAAGAACTACTGTTGTTATGTCTCCCAGCCTAGGTTTACCACTCTTAGTCAGAGTTAAGGTAACTAAAGGAACAGAACACCTTCCTGAGTGCCAGGTACAGCCCCTCTACACAGCTTAAACCCTTGGTTTTGAGGTGTTATAATCAGTGCATCAGACTGTAAAATCAATGCTTAAATAGAAGGGAGTTTACCAAATTATCTAGCTTTGTCCCAATCTCTTGAATTCCTTAACTTTCTTTTGCTCCCAATACATCCATGGAAAATAGTGACTTCTACAGGGATTCAGTGATTCTCAGATGAATGAATTGTTGGCAAGCACACAAACCCTGGTGGAAAAGAAAGGCAGAGGCTATTGGATATTGGAGAGAGCAGGGAATTCAAAGAGGTCTACTTCCTGAAGCTAATTCTGAATCTGACCCACCTGATTTACCAATTACAGGTCCAGACAGGTGCAGTAACTTCTTCAATTATCTTCTTGGTAGCAGAACTGAAAAGGAAGCCCTCACCTCCTCACTCTGGGTCCAGAGTTCCTCTCAGTTCACTGTTCTGTCTTTTCTTTCCCCAGAACATGCTCCCTACCCTCTTGGAACTTGCCTGCTGGTTTCACTAAAGGAAAAAATAAGACTAGATAGAGCAGGAATCTGGGTGTTGAGGTAAGGGAGGGTGGTAGAGTGGGGCTACCCTGATGAAGGGAGTGTGAGTGACATTAGGAGGCAGACCATTACTTAAAAGCAAAAGCAGCATGAACCATACCAGCATGGCAGATTTCTAGGCCTAGATTTTTGTTCTCTCTCAGAAGATGAACTCAGAGGCTATTACTTCAACATCAATGGAGTGTGGTGTCCATTGTTATTTAACACACATTAATCTGACTTTCCACATGCCAGGTACCATTGTTTTATACATATGCTCATTTAATTGTCAGAACAACTTCTCAAGGTATATTCTATTATTGTTCTCATTTATGGACAAGGATACCTATGCACAAAAAGTTAGGCAGTCTGTTTCCATGGTGTGCTTTGATCTGAAGATCCTGTAGCTCCTCTCTTTGCCTCATTTTTTTATAAATTTTTAGAGAGGGGAAGGGAGGGAGAAGGAGAGAGAGAAACATCAATGTTTGATTGCCTCTTGCACACCCCCTACTGAGGACCTGGCCCACAACCCAGACATGTGCCCTGACTGGGAATCAATCTGGCAATCTTTTGGTTAACAGGCTGGCAATCAATCCACTGAGCCACACAAGTCAGGGTTTTTGCCTCTTATCACAGTAAATTATCATTCATTTATCCAAAAAGAATGTATTGAATGCTGACTATATGCCTAGTACTAAGAATAAAGAGACAAAAGTCAGATTGGTGGGATTAAGATTTGAGGAGAGGGTAAAAGCAAATAACTGCCTAATGGGTTTTCTTTTGGGGTAATGAAATTTCTGGAACTAGATGGTTGCACAACCTTGTGAATGTACTAAATGCTACTGAATTGTTCAATTTAAAATGATTATTTTGTTGTTATATACGTTTTATCTCAATTTTTAAAAAGATAAGACATGGAGAAGAGGGGCCATGGAGGGGCAAGAGAGTTGTGTCTTCATTCTAATGCAGTGGGAGTTGGATTCTACTGGAATCTTGCACATATCTTATATGTTGCTATCAGGATCCAGAAGAGGCAGGGATTTATTTGGCCTCAGTGGTCAGGGAAGCTTTCAGTAACAGTTTTTAACTGAGCTAAGCCTGAGCAAAGATCACAAACCCAGGAATGTAAATGTATTGCCAGCAGAAAGGCAAGGGGACATGGTACAGACTTTGCCAAGCTGAAGTGTTCATGCCTTGCCTAGGATTATTCAAAATTAAAAATGTTAAACATTGTGGTGGCCAAAGAAATGAACCTCTTAGCTTGGTGTGACACTTTGGTGATGATTTTTACACCTGACCTGAAAGAATGAAAATTTTAATGGGGGAAGACACTGTCTGGGTGAACATCTTAGTTTGAGTCATCTGAGAAACAGACACTGAGAACAGTGCTCTGATAAGTCATCTCTGTGAGCAATTGGAACATTACCCCTCTAAAAAAACACACACATCTCAGAACAATGTCAATTGAAGGGTGAGGGAGCTGGGGTATCTGTACACCTATTATCATCAGCCATTGTTTCCCACTTTCATCCTGCTTCACCACCAGAGTATCATAGTACTATCTGCTGGGTACACAGAAATGGTAAGGGCACCAATATCATTTGCTTACAGTGGGTGTCCTTGCTGGAGAAGGAGTAGAAGGAGCTAAGCAAAAGCAGACAGTGCATGGCTTATTATCAGAATGCCAAGATCTGGGGCACCTGAAGTATATTTAGCCAGTTGGATGCTCCCCACATTTTGAATCTTGTCTAGAACTAATACCAAGTTTGGAAGAAGTTCAAATCCAGTGGTGATGGGTGGCACCTTAACCAGCCTGCTCCTAGATTCCCCACCACCCAGACTTCCCTGAACTCTGCTGCTACTTGACCCTGGTTCTCCAGTCTTTCCTCTGATTCTGGGGAGTTCCTGTTATTCTTTTGCTAAAATTGCTTCTTTGTTTAACTTGGCCAAAGTACCTCTCTATATCTTGTAACTGAAGACCCCGTTGTTACAGGTATGGGATAGAGTAATATGCAAATGCTTAATTTGGGATGTCCAGGCATAAATACAAGAAATGATAATGGTATAATAGTGGTAATATAATACCAGGCAATACTGTTGAATGAGGTCGAAAGATAAAGTATGAAAATTTGACAGATGAAGGAAACAGGTGCTCAGTACTAAAAACTAGGATGTTGTCTAAGGAGAGTTCTTAGGTGAAAAGGGACTTGAGCTCCGAAGAAAACCACAAGAAATATCAGGGGTAAGACTTTCCTTTAATCAAGATTCTTCATGCCAAATGTCATGAGAAACAATGCCAACAGTTCCCCCAAGTCAACAGTGAGGCAGTGTGGGCCCCTCCTCCCCAGCTTCCCCAGAGGCCTCGCTTTGGCCTTGCTGACATCTTTATCTTCCTTGTTAGCGCTTTATAACTAATGGGTAAATTGGTTTGTTCACTATTTCCTAATTCAGGTGCTGAGTGCTGAGAGACTGACTAGAGAGTAGCAAAGTGACTGAAATCTAGCAATTACCTCTTAAACAATGCGAGAAATACCACCTATGCTGTTCTTAGTGTTCTGAGCAGTAGCACAGATACTTTTATCGTTATCATTTTTACGTTAGTCAAGTGATATTTAGGTACTGAATAGAAGTAAATGATGATTACAGTTTGCAAGTGGGTACTTTGATTAGAGGTAACAGAGGATAGTTATTCAAAAGAGTTAGATTGATTTACAAATGGGCACAATGTCAAAAATGCATTAATTCCACAGGAGCAAGGTTAATAGAAAATGTGTAAAATATCATCAGTATATCTCTTACTAAGTATTTTATTTACCAGTTCATTATAGTGAGCAGGGGGCGGGAGGGATATCCAAATAAAAGAACTTTCATAGGTTCACAAACAGACTCTTCCTCCACAAGGTATAATGTTCCTCAACATATATTTAGGAGAACATATTCCTTGAATTTGGAGAGAAATCACCACCCACTGTACTCAAGGAAATTGCAATTTAGGGCTAAATCCATGCTCACTGAGAACAGAAATTGCTTTCTTCAAAATATTTGCACACCATTTTTCTTCTCCAGAGTATTTCTGTTTTCTTTAGTATCACTTAATAAATTTTATGTATGTTTGTGAAATAACATATTTATTCATTTCTCATTCCTGAACAATAAATTTCTCAGAAAACAGTAGAGTGGCAAAACTTTTACCCATACCTAAAAATCTGGCCAACCAGTTGTGACCCCCTTTGATCTAAATCAGTGATGCAGGTTGCTAGTCAACAGATATTTATTGTGCAAGTACCATGTTCTAGGCACTTGGCAGATCCCCAAATTTATATTAAATAAACTTGTACATTTTTTCTCCTATTTATCTGTCTTTGCCACTTTAATTTCAGACTCAGCAAGACACACTAAGAGGGTCCAGGACAACTTTTTCCTCTACTTCACAAGTAACAAGGTTCAGCAGCTCCAAATGGTGCTTGGTCTGTGTTTGTATTTCATGGCTGTTTCTTTATGGTGGTTTCATTTTCTCTCACATAAGGAGGAAAGCATGGATGGTGGCAGCTCCCAAGTTTTATATTTTTTAGCTTCTCAGGGAGGTTCAGAATGCCCCCCTTTTCTCCCTCATCGAGGATGCACTGGGCCAAAGACCCAGAGTAATAATATGGCAGTCCACAGTTGCCATTGGGATCATGGGGCTGCTAAGAGAAGGGTGCTGGCAGAGCAGATGGCACCCTAAATATCTATAGTGCTTATTTTTGTCATCTTCATCAACATCTCAGTACAGCATCTAAGGCAAACACATTGTTTAATTTACTGAGTATTAAATTATTTCTAAACTTCTACCCAGTTGCTGATTGTCTTCTGTTTTAATGTTAAGTTCTTTGGCCAAGAAAACTTCAACTTCTCATGACTCCACCTGACTTACCTACCCTGCTTCCTGTGTTGATTTCTTCCCATGTCTCCCCTGCCACAGAACTCCCTATTGCACTAATTCAAACTGCCCAACCTTTCCTTCTCTGAAGGTACATATCAGCTCACACCTGTTACTCCTTTCTTTCTTACTTCTAGTTTATATCTCCCAATTAGCACCTTTTCTATAATTTACAGTAAGCTGCCTCATTAACTAGATATTTTATTCTACATTCTTTGTTTCCCCACTGGATTGTACGTCTCTGTTGAAAGGGACCTTGTCTTATACTTTCTTCTGCTATACCTTATCATAATGTCAGGTATACCAGTTAGGTTTGCATGAAAAAGCAATCCAAGTCTTAGTAACTTCAAATAACAGCTGTTTATGTAGCTCATGCTTTTGTGAATTGACAATATGGGCTAGGAGATGCTGTCCTGCTGGCCCTGTGTGGGCTTACTCATGGTCTGTGGTCAAGTTCTTGTCCTCTTGGCAGCTATGACTGGTTTTTGACTGGGTGAAGGGGTGATTGAGCTGCATGTTACTCACCAGCCAGCACACTATCCAGGCCTCATTTACACAGTGGTGGCAGATTTCCAAGAACTTTGAGAGAGAAAAGGTCCAATATGCACTTTACTTTTCAAGTCTCTGCTTATGTTTTTAGTATGGCTAAATCCTAGTAAAATCCTAGTTCCATTTATAATGTGAAAGCAAAATATTTAAAATTTTTCTTCTAGTCAATTAAATGTCTTCATTACTATTAGATCCTACTGCATGCCAAAGAGTGAGTTTACATTTATCTTCTTGATTTTGGTTGGTGGATCAGCTGTTTCTCAGCTACACATGTGTCAAGGCACCAGTTGGGATGATGTCTACTCTGTACCTTCTCCTTGACCAAAAGCCACTGAAGTTATACACTTCTCATGGAGGTTCACAGGAGTGTGAGAGGCAAGCCAATTTGCTTAAGCATTTTTAGGGTCTCTGTTCAAATTAATGGTGTTCATTAATATGCCATTGGTCCAAACAAGTTAGGTCCAAAACTAGGGGTAAAAAAAAAATGTCCTCAGCCCACCATGAAGCCACTGCGATGCCAGGAATATTGAATTCTATAACCAGAGGGAGTAAAGAATTAAGAGCAATTATCCTACCCACTACACACACCATTCTCATGCTCCAAGTCAGCTTCCTTATGAGCTTCTTAAGTTGCACCTCCTTTTTGTCCTCTTCTGAAACCCTGTGGCATTGTCTGCCTGAGTCTATCTACTGAAACTTACCTCACTTGTCATGGCATTTCCTGTAGGAAAAATGTCTGCAGTGGATGCTTTTGGTGCCCTGCCATGAAACCATTCTCCAGCTGCTGTGAATGGTGACTGCTAATGGTTCAGAGCTGCCCCCTTCTCCACAGAACTGCCCTCTGCTGATGGGACATCCCACCCCAGGAGGGGAAACTCAGAGACATAACTGATTTCTGCAGAGTAAAAAGTCTAGCCCCCTTGCCTCAAGTCCAGCCACATTGAGGACAATGTGACAATATAATTTATGCTCCAGAAGGCTCTGTGAATCACACCAAGGCAGAATTTTCTTGGAGACCACAACCTTGCTTATTTCTTTCTCTATGCTGCTTTTCTTACTCCCTTGCAGTATATTCCTAAGAGAGTGTTCTTAAAAAATCAAATTCACCCAAGTCCTTTCCTCAGGTTTCGCTTCAGGGAATCTGACCTAAGATAACACATACTTTTCAGCATTTGTTTTCATACCTTTGCAGTTCTGTGTACATTTCCTAAACTGTAACTATGCATGGCTTGAACAAAAACTTAAGCTTTTCCTTGCTCAGGACGTATGCCAGAAGACTTCTCAAAGCCCCAGTCATTGGCACCAGTATCTACTTCATATTTCTTTCTTTTTTTTTTGACCACATGGTCATTGTGTTCCCATATTCAATATCTTACATTATCCCCATATGTACACAGTGTCTCCCTCATCCATCACTTATTAGAAGGAATTGTGTTTAACCTGATAGGTTTTAACTTGGTGAGCCCCTGACGATTTCTTATAATCACTCTCCCTTTTCTTCCCACACAGATGTTAGCCTAGAGGTCCAGGAGAGTAGAGTAAAGTATGCATGGATTTTGGCAATGGCACATCTGTGTTTAAATCATTATTTTTCTATTTACATGTTATTTTGGCCAGGTTAGTTAACATGTTAAAGCCTCAATTAATCTTCTGTAAATTAAAGACAGTGGTGGGGGGAGGTGGAGGAGGATATAGAGGGGATAAATAGTAATGGACAGAGACTTGCCCTGGGTGATGGACACACAATACAGTGTACAGATGATGTATTGTAGAATTCTGCATCTGAAACATACATAATTTTGTTAACCAGTGTCACCTCAATAAATTCAATTAAAAATAAGAAAATAAAGACAATGGTATTTGAAGGACATTGATATTCTCCTTCATACCCATAAAAATGTGTGATTCCAGCTGCAGTTTTCTACAATGCTATGAGCTTCTTTTAAGCAGTGTCCTGAATATTAAGTTTACTTCATGTAGAGCAAATGGGACAATGCATGGCTATCTGGCAGCTCTGAGCCAGGAACATCACAGTGATGGTTTTCATTTATCAACTGTTTACTGTGTCAGCCACTATGCTCAATTTTTCACATCTATTGTCAACAACCTTGTATTATTCCATCTCCTGCCTCCTTGTACCTGTTGGTAGTTGATCAACCAAGTGACCTTGAAAACGTTCCCAGCTATTGATGTCCATCTCAGGAAATCAAGATTTGGGAGAAAGTAGAGAAATCAGACTAAAAATGTAGAAGTATGTGTCCTGTAAGGACTGGATGGTATAAAAAATGCTTGCCCACTTGCACTCAGTGAGGTCTGACTTAGAACATCTGAGCTAAGAGGCTTGTGTGTTTTGGGCCCTGATCAGGCCTCCTGTGGTCCATTTCTGCTTTCTTTCTGAGAAAGTAGGCCTTCATCATCTTTTCAGGAGGCATACATACTGTTGGTTTTTCTACAATACACAGCATTCTCATTTGCTTTTTTTCTTCAGCACATCCAAATCCTTCCTTCACCTTACCCACAGAAAGTGCCCGAACTTTGGGGGCTCTAACCCTGATTTGAAGGAAGAGAGGCCAAAAGATGAAAATATTCTCCTCTTCTTTATACCCAGAAAAATGTGTGGTTACAACTGTAATTTCCTTCAAGGCTGAGAGCTGCCCATTGCATGGCACTTATTAGCTAGAAATTGCCTTCCTGCTTGGAGAAGAGTCACAGGAGACTGAAGAGCAAATTATTTTTCTCAGCTCTGGGTCCTTTAGGGCATCAAGGCTTCCCAAAAAGGATTATGCATCATGGAGGTGTTAATGTATCTTATTATTCCATTTCTCTCTGAAGAATTCTTTGGAATCAATAAAGGTACTTAACAGTTAAGAATTACATTAGACCACATTGCAATACCAGAAATCTCTCAGATTTATGTAACACCTACCTTCAGCAAGTTCTTTTGAAAAAATTATAAAAAATAAATATATTTTCCTGCTGTATAAACCCCATGAATGATGTTGATTTAGGGTGTTTTTCTCTTTGTGGACTCATTGAGCTGTGGGTAGCACCAAGCTTATACAGTATGGAAAGTTTTCTGTATGCTTAGCTTTCTGTTGGTGTGTTTTTTAAATATATAAATTAACTAAGTATGTGTGTCAAAAAATGGCTAAAAGATAGGGGAAAATAACTACTCCTCTTTGGTAGAGAACTTGACCTAGTTTTTAGCTGGGAAGATGAGATGAGGAGATAAGGAAGGTTAAATAGTTCTGCAAGACAAAATTGCAAAAAGTCACAAGCCCACCCTTTGAACAATCAGTTCCTGAAGGGCAACCTGCAGGCACCCAGAGCTCAGGGAATTTCTCTTTTTTTATTTTTAAATATTTTATTTATTTATTTTTAGAGAGAGGGGAAGGAAGGGAGAAAGAGTGGGAAAGAAACATCAATGTGTGGTTGCCTCTTTCATGCCCCACACTGGGGATCTGGCCCATAACCCAGCCATGTGCCCTGACCAGGAATACAGCCAGTATTGTATTGCAGATTGGTTTGCAGCCCTGCATTCAATCTACTGAGCCATACCAGCCAGTGTAAGGGCAGGGAGTTTCTTGTTTGCCCTGATTTGGTGTTCTTGAGAAGAGAGGAGTTAACCCTTGAAGAGAAAAACACTGATTGGCAGAAATGAACACTGAAATTATTCCAAGAGGCATCTAAGGATTGCAGAGTATTTGTGTTGAATGTGCACTTCTTGCAAAACTTGTCTATTTCAAATTCACTTATGAGAACTAATGATCAATAATGAAATGTAAACATCTACATGAGATAAAGAAAATTGAAAATTAACATTCTACCAATGCTGTCATTCCATTCAGAGCTTTGGAAGCATCTGCTATGCAATATTTTTCTATTTTAACTATTTTGTAAAATTTATATCTGTTAGGTTGGAGTCACTCAAGCAACTGGATGGATGCAGCAAGCTAAGGAGAGCAGGGCTTATTAGTGGGGAATAAGGGGGAAAGTGGGGCCAACCAAGGGAGGTTGGGGAGCCAACCAAGAGTGGTTGGGACTCACTTGGTTGTTCTTAGATGAGGGTTTTTAATGCAGAAATCTGCATTTGGGGTATTAGAGTCTGATTGGCTAGAGCTGGTTGCTGGGTGAAAGCTGAATCCTGTTATGCCAGATAAGCCCCCCAGATCCTAATCTTCCTGGGTAGGGTCTGCAGGCAGCTTACCATGGTGCCATTTTCTCACCTGGTGATTTTCATTCCTCCTAGGCCTGCCTAGATCTAACAATACTTGTAGAAGATCCTGTAACTGGAATACACTTTTGTTTTATGATTTAGCCATCCTTTGATCTCTTAATTATAGTAGGGTCTTTTGATTAAAAAAAAATCTGCTCCAATATGAAATAGCATAAAGCCAGTCTTCCTTGAACCCTCCTGATAATATGCAGCTAGAAAAGGTACAGAATCCTGCCTTATAAAATTGAACCAACTATAACAATTTGAACCCATTCACAGATTTGTGTTCACTTGGCAGAATTTACAGTAAGAGCTCACTTCTCTAAGGCTCTGTGTGGTGCCCTGTATTGTAAAAAGATGTCACAACCCTGAGTCAAACTTACTCCTTGGAACCATGGATATTATCTACACAGTAATATGTAGAGGGGAAAAAGGCATTTATCTTAACTGGTACTATTCAAGAAAGCTGGTAAGGAATGGGGGTGGAGGCAAAGCAAAATAGTTTGGTTAAATCTACTGCATAGCATTCAACATTTTGCATTCCCTTTACTTGCATACATGTAGCTCCCTGAGAATATACACATTTAGAGAGACAGTACATGTGATTTCTTTTAAGAGAGATTTTTTTCTCAAGTACAATGAAAACACAGTGACTATTTTGACAACATTTTTGGTGTCTGTTCTTCATGTCTGAGGCAGACTTTCAACCAGTCTTACCCTAGCGCATTCCAACTGTAGTCTTTGTATCTTGTTTGTCACCTCAGTGTTGCATGCATATTCATCATTTTCCTAAAGCTAATAGTTTATAGTGAAACCTATTGGGAAATTTCTATAGCTAGATAAACACCCTCTCTTCCACCTCCATACTAATTATTTCAGTTCTAATCACTTTATTCCTTGTGTGAAACAAAACATCTAAATTTGTTCCTCTCAATCTTTGTCTACCTTCAGATTCCTAAAAATATCTTAAAACATGCATAAACATAAGGTTCTGAGAAGCAAGCTTTATCTCTTACCCCTTAGCATTTTTCAACTTGAAAACTTTATTGATAGACAAATAAGATGCAAAACAGTCTGTCTTTAGCCAAAGAAATTGTTTCTGTATCTTGTGATGTTGTTTATTCAAGATTTTCTTATTTTGGTTTCAGATCACATTAATTGTATTATTTTTTCCCTTTGAGATTCTTTTTTATCTCTCATATCCTGAATATATTTCTTACTGGCAGGAAGCTATAAATGATGAATATAATATTAGCCTTTAAAATTTTATCAAACTTATGTCCTCTAGAGCAAGGGACATAAAGGAAAGAATAAATAAATGGGATCTCATCAAAATAAAAAACTTCTGCACAGCTAAAGAAAACAGTATTAAAATAAAAAGAGAACCAACTTTATGGGAAAACATATTTGCAAATGATACCTCAGACAAGGGTTTAATCTCCAAAACATATAAAGAACTCACACAGCTCCACTCTAAGAAGACAAGCAACCCAATTAAAAAATGGGCAAAGGACTTGAACAGACACTTGTCTAAGGAGGACATACAGAGGGTCCAGAGACACATGAAAAGATGCTCAGTATTAATAGCTGTCAGAGAGATGCAAATTAAAACCACAATGAGATACCACTTCACACTGGTGAGAATGGCCATCATAAACAAAGCAACAAACAAGTGTTGTAGAAGTTGTGGAGAAAAGGGGACCCTAGTACACTGTTGGTGGGATTGCAGACTGATACAACCATTATGGAAAACAGTATGGAATTTTCTAAGAAAACTAAAAATGGAACTGCCTTTTGACCCAGCAATTCCACTGCTAGGATTATATCCTAAGAACCCTGAAATATCAATCCAAAAGAACCTATGCACCCCAATGTTCATAGCAGCACAATTTACAATAGCCAAGTGTTGGAAGCAACCTAGGTGTCCATCAGTAAATGAATGGATCAAAAAACTATGGTACGTTTACACAATGGAATTCTATGCAGCAGAAAGAAAAAAGAAAGAGCTCTTACACTTTGCGACAGCATGGATGGAACTAGAAAGCATTATGCTAAGTTAAATAAGCCAGGCAGTGAAAGGCAAATACCATATGATCTCACCTTTAACAGGAACCTAAACAACAAAATAAACAAACAAGCAAAATATAACCAAAGACACTGAAATAGAGAACAGGCTGACAGTGACCAGAGGGAAGAGGGGAGGGAATTTCAGGGGAAAGGGGGAAAGGTTTACAGGAACAAGCATAAAGGACACATGGACAAAAACTAGGGGTGCTGGAAATGGGAAGTAGGGGGGAGGGTTGGGGGGTGGGCTGTGATGGGAGTAAAAGACAGAAAACTGTACTTGAACAACAATTAAAATAAAAACAAAAAAAATTCAAACTTTCAAGCACTGGTGTCTGACTTTTGTGTTTTCTAATAGCAGCAGAGTTTTTAGTAGGGAAAAATGTTGTAAGCATTAAATTAGGGGGGGAAAGGTCATTGCTTTCCTATATGGGCTTAGAGAAGTTTATCAGTGAGCAACCTAAGTGCTTAGACTGCATTGTCAGAAGAAAGTAACCAAAAGCGTTATGGCTACTACTTGAACTTGTCTAAAAATAGTAAAGAAGTTTTCAACCAATCTTTGTCCTTAAATAAAACAATATTTTGTTTTTAAAAATGTCATACAGTAAAGATACAGAGAGCAATGTGCCATAATAAAAAGAACTCTGGATGGAGAGTCAGGAAGCCTGGATTCTAGTTCCTGACTTACTATTAGCCTACACATTTGACCTTGACATATCTTGTCATCTTTTTGTGATGTGGCTTGTTCATTTGTGGACTTAGAGATTAAAGAAAAAATAATTTTTAAATCATTTTCTAGTTTTTTTTTAAAACAGTGATGCTATATATAATTCTTAAGCTGTTCACCAGTACAATGGAAGAACTAAATTCTGAGTCTGAGTTTTTCTCTGCTTGCATAATGCAAATCTAGAAACCTTTAGCATATAGACAGGGGATGGTCCTATTCTATGGTATAATTAACTGCCTTACTTTTAGGGTGGAGGAAGAATACAGGTATCTGGAGTATGTAAAGGTGGGGGACTGCTTCTGTACAATCAAGGGTAGGGAGGCTTGAGCGAGCACGAACATTGTAGAGATCTGCTGAGATTCTAAATCAATATCTTTCAAAATTGACCTTCTGAGGTATCCAAACAGATTTCATTAATGGTTGAAGAAAGTGTGTTTTGTTGTATCTTTAATGGTTACCAAAGTTATAATAATTCCTATTAATATAACTTATAGCCATGAAATTTACACACACACACACACACACACAGTCTGTCCAGAAGGTATCCAGCCTTTCATATATGAAAAATAGAGACATTTATTGAAGAAGATATAAGATAAAGGAACCATTGTACATAAGACAATGATGCCTCAGTCCCTTCAAAGGCGGCACCTTGGGACCTCACACAGTTCTCCCAATCACCATCAGCTGCCCTGTCTTATTTTCCTGAATCTCATTGATGGTCTGAAATGTCTTTTCTTTCAAAGATGATTTTAGTTTTGGAAAAAGCCAGAAGTTGCAGGGCACCAAATCTGGGCTGTAGGGGGGATGAGTCACCTGGGTGATTTGATGTTTCCCCCCAAAATTCTGCAGAAGACATGATGCATGATTGGGTGCATTGTTGTGAAGAAGTTGCCAATCACCAGTTGCCCATAGTTGCAGCCTTCTGAATTATCCAAATAGTTTCTGTGGAGGAATGTTCAAGTTTAATGCAAAATTTGCTGCAGATTTGTTGCTCTACTTACTCAGTCATTTTGAATGCACTGGCCACACAGTACACAGGCTCACTCAATTGCATCCATGACCACCACTGACTAGTATAGTGAAGTTGTCATTATTCATACATATGCGTTCCATTCCACTCACCTTGGCTGCCAAGTTACATTAATGTGTAAACTGTTCTCATTATATTAACAATGGCTAGACTTTTTTCTGTGTGTATATATATATATTCCCCACACACATATGTACACATACATATATGCAATGCATACACACATATAAATATGTGTGTGCACATGTGTATATACATTTTACTGTGTATATACACACATATGTGTGATGTGTATACACACATATGTGTGTGCATGCATATATGTATACACATATATTCAGGTGTGTGTGTGTGTATTTATGGCTCCTGGTAGAGTCATAGAGTTCCTAAAAAGTCTTTGCTATTCCCTAAGTGTTAAAAATACCACGAGGCTTTTTTGTTCTAGTATTTTCTCTTTGAGTCTGGTTCCTGACATAGAGCTCCTAAATCCCTTGGAATTTCCTCAGTGATAGAAAAAACACTTGGTGGGCTCGGGATGGGGGTTGATCACTAGAAGAACCAAGCTATGATTAGAAACTTGGAAACATGTGGAAGTCATGTTGGATGATTTTTGAGCTTTGTCTTGCCAATTTGTGAAGCAAAAATTTTTGACTTTGTTTTATATTCTCCACAAATACAGATTGTGAGCTTATAGTATGGACTAGAAAATAACAATATTGGAATTGTCTCATATTTAACTTTTGATGATCAATGATCAATTTGTAGAGATCATTTACATATGTAATTTGATACAATTCTTTCAACTACATTTTGCCAATGAGTTTGTAGGCTAGTTTGAAGCTGAAAATATAGATGTAGAAGTCCAGAATCTCACAAAGAAATAATGGTAAGCTGTCCTAGAAACTATTTGAAGGAAAGAAGTATTCCTTGAGCTTATTTGGCATAAAAACTAGTCTTATCTGAATCGAAGTTACTTTTTGAAATGCACTTATTTTACAAAAAGGATGAATAAGCTGACCTCATGTATTTAAATTTCTACAAGCTCCTGGCCACAGGCTCCTTAGGATATTTTTAGCCCATAGACTGGATGTGTATATAGGAACAGTAAGTGACTCTTTGGATTTGCACACTGCTGGAGTAGTTGAGTTGTGTTTGCTATAATATCCCTGGCTTGCTGTACACCTGATTAACTTAATGAAGCATTCTGCATGCAGGTGGAATAATGCTGTCATGACTCATTGCTACTAACTCCTGGACTTGAGAGAAGAGAGAAAAGCTATCTCAAACAACACAAGTTGAAGTTGTGAGTTGTTCCTCTTTGTTTCCTTTAGAGTCACTTTCTTTTCTTTCTCTGGTGTTGCCCTTTGTTTTCCTACTGAAAGGTCAGTTGTCCCAGAAATCTTTAAGAAATATGTGAGAACATACATTGTCCCAGAATCTTTAAGAATTATGTGTAAAACTAGTTTTGCTTTCCTCAAAGGCAATATGAATAAATCATGTTGGAAATACCCTTTGAAAAATGTTCAAAGATTAAAAAAATAAAGAAATACTTTCCAAGAGGAATCCAAATATTTGTCATTTGAATGGCTCAATTCTGGGACATCTAAAATGCTTCTCTCTCAGACAGAATCTTCGTTTCATACTCCTCCCTCCAATTTCCTTTGTTATAAAAGCACCTGGAGAAAGGTGTGGATTCACATTGGGCCAGTCATGCATGCCACTTTCCTGGCCACAGGAAAGTCAACTATGTCATGTGTTTCATTCTTAAGGCTTTCCAATTAGTGGCTTATCTAAGCATTAAGACTTAGTTTTTGTACCATTATACATCTGCTACCTCTCTCACCCATTTTCTACATTCCCAGCATCACTATTTCTGTTTTTCAGGCATACACAATGAAATACCATGTGGCCACAAAAAAAAAAAAAAGGAAATGTTACCTTTTGTGACAGCATGGATGGAACTGGAGATTATTATGCTAAGTGAAATAAGCTAGTCAGAAAAAGACAAATATGATATTATCTCACTTATATGTGGAATCTAATGAGCAAAATAAACTGATGAACACAATAGAAACAGAAACATGGATGCAGGGAATAGGCTGACAGCTGTCAGAGGGGAGGGGATGGAAGGCCAGGTGAAAGAAGGTGAAGGGATTAGCCAAAGAACATATATGCATAACTTGTAAATACAAACAACAGTGTGGTGCTGACCAGAAGGAAGTGGGGAAGGGGGTATGTGGTGGTAAGTAAAGGGGAAGGAAATGGCAACATCTGTAATACTGTCAACAATAAATTTTTTAATGGGACAACATTAAAATTATATTAGATATTCAAGAGTCACTTGGTTGATAACTCATCCAATCTTTCTCAGAACACAAATGTGATTGCCAAGTATGCTGGCAGCAAGACTCAATTCATTCCAGTACTTGTGTACCTGTTTTGTTTGAGAGTTAACAGGAATTTAGAAATCCAGAGTTAATATTTTTATACATGAAGATGACACAGGATCTGGATGCAACTGGCCAGAGCCAAGATTGTGGTACTTGGTAAAGCAGAGCATATCCAGCTTTGAGATTATGCTAAGCATGTTCCCAAATATACTGTGAAGCAAAGGAGCTACCATCATCATATATCCCAGAAGTACAGTACTTTTAAAAAAGAGACCCTGGGACATGAAAGAGCCTTTTATCACTTTGAAAACCTTTATTACTATTGAGAAGTGGACCTTTTACACCTTCTAATGATTTTATTAAGTACTAAGCTAACTAAACAGGCCCTTTTTAGTATCTGAAATAAATCATCCTACACTAAAACTCCTCTAAAGAGGGTTATATAGGTATGGATTATATATAATATTAATAAAAATAAGGATAATAAATTGCTGTTTTATTTTACAAAGGTGATGATGCTCATTTGTAGTTCCTACACAGGATGCAAATGCAACTCATGAATTGAATTTCCAGAGAACCAGACCCAAATTAGTTCTTATAAAAATATAACAGCCTTTAACCAGTGATCTAGGCAAATGAATGCAATGCAGGATTGTACTTCCAAAGGAAGCTGTGCACTCTTTGTTTAGCATCTCAAAGTTAATCAAGTTAATCAACCCACTGTAGATGACTAAATAACAGGCAAAGGGGGATTGAGACCTTTTGACCTTGAGACCTTTGGAACCGTCTTCATATCTCTATATCAAGAAGAACATTGCCAACTCATAGGCAGAAGAGTATGTTGTTGAGGGTTTTTTTGCCAGTAGTGAAGATCAGTTTTCACTGAAATACTTGAATTTCCCTCCCTCATCCTGAGTGTGACCAGACACACACACATTTATAAATGTGTTTATGGCCATAGGCCTTGATTCTATGACTTTGGTCTATCTCAACCATAGCTATTTCTATGGTACAAAAGTTGGGCTGATTAATTTATCTTTACATCTATTACCACTCTGTCTACCTCCCTCCTGCATTGTTCTACAAATCATTATTGGCAGTGGCAGATTGTATTTTTCAAAGATGGCTGTAATGACATTTCCTATCTGGCATAGTCTTACAATGTGACTTTGACACTCCTCCCATTGAATGTTGTAGCCTATGTCCCCTTTTCTTGAACATGGATAGAACTTTATCATTGCCATGACCAATAAAGTTTGACAGGAATAATACTATGTGAATTCCCAAGATAGAGTGCTATGCACTCCTGCCTTGTTCTTTTGGGGCACTGGATCTTGGAATACAGTTCTGTGCAGGCAAACCAAATTGGCTCCCACAGAGAAACCATGTGGAGAGTCCATATGTGGGTGTTCCATACAATATCCCAGCTAACTGTCAGTAAAAACTACCAGACATGTGAGTAATGATGCCTTTAGATGATCTCAGCTCCAACCACCTAGTCACTCTCTTCGAATCTCCTCAGCTAGGCACTATGCCATTCCTACCATTCTCCACTGAAATTCCTGACCCACAGAATCTTTGAGTAAAACAAAAAGATTATTTTATGCCATTAAGTTTTAGGATAGTTTGTTATGCAGCAATAGTAGCTGAAACACTGTCAAAGCTTAGACTTGATTTGCTTACAAACTTTGAAGTAGAAAATCACATTCCATCCTCAGAGTTTTTCTATAGTCCAGAAAAATCCTCAAGTTTCCACAAGCTGCAAGCTTCAGTGGGAACCAAATGGATAAAATGTATGAGCTCAAAGTGCCTCAAGAAAAAGACTTGGCCCTCTTCTAAACCACAGGGTTTTTTTTTTTTTAATAAAAACATGTCTATTCTATCTTTATTTAAAGCAATTTCTTAATCCTGGCGCCTTGAAGGATTGTGTTCCCTTGGAAGAAAACTTCAAAAGAGAGATGAAGCCTCCATTCCTTATACAAATTTGCAGGATTTTCTCTGCCTTAAGATGACCTGTCCTACTGCTCCCTGGGCCACTTCTCCCATTGTCAGAAAAATTAAGCTCTTCTTCATATCTACATAAAATGATTTACTTTGATTTTTGCCTAACTGAATGCTTCAAATGCCATGGTGTCCAATCATAACACTCACAGTTTTATTGCTTAAATTATCACAAGGAAGAGATCTACCCCTCTCCTAGGGCACTGATACTCTCCTCTTGAGTAAGCTAACTGACATGAATCTTTGTCTCTACAAATATATAAAAGGGAAAAGAGAAAAGTCACTAGTCTCCTTCTTCCTCTATTTTCACATGAGTAGAGTACTGATGTATGTCCCAAGACTATTGTTTGTCTTTTTTTTTTTTTTCCTGAGTCTGATGGTTCCTTAGTGGCTCTCAAAGGGATTCACATCCAGGTGATCAGAACAACCTCTTCTCATACAGCTTGCCCCAAAGCCTGCAACTGTGGAGTTTGATGATAAACAATGCCTACATGCCTAAGTGCCCTTTATCAACCCAAACAAGGCAAAGGCTTTTTCAATTTCCTTTACTCATCAATTGAAGGGGGCAGACAATATGTAATTTCCTCCCATATCAGGCCATCAGGAAAATGCATCTTGTTCAGAACTAGACACTTGCTCCCAGGGATGACAGTTTGATTTGAATCCCCAGAAGACAGGGAAAGTAATCAAATCAGAAAGCAGATACAAGCCCTTAAACTCCGATGTCACCTAACAGGGTTGCTCTCAGGATTAGCTTGCCCTGGGGACAGGAAGAAAACATTTGACGTAATATAGAATTCCTGTGATGGCCAAAGATGCACCTGCATTATGGATTAAAGTTTCCTCTGGGTAAAGTTTAAAAAAATGTTCAAGAGTCAAGGAGTGATTTAGGACAAAGAGAAAAAAACTACAAGCAGCAGCAAAAACCTGAAATACTAGCTGCAGTAATAGTCACTGACTAGTATTCCATTTGAATTAAACCAAGTTCTTTTTTATGAGATTTTTAAAAACATTTTTTATTGTTGTTCAAGTACAGTTTTCTGCCTTTCCCCACATTCCCACCACCCCAGCCCTCCCCACCTCCTTCCCCTGTTTCCACCCACCTTGTTGAGAGGTTGTGTCCATGTGTCCTTTATAATTGTTCCTATAAACCCTTCACCTTTTCAGCCAAGTTCTTGATCAAAGAGTATGCAGACATTATGCATACTCCAGTGTGGGACAGCAGCAAAAACAATTTTTCCAAAGGTTTCATTTATTTTTTAATGAAAAAATATTTGGCCATATTGGGTATTTTCAGCCATGTTTAATTTACAGAAGGAATCACTAGACTGCCAAAATCCTGGTACTAAACTGACTCAAAGACTCATATAATGGGATCTTGATATGCACTGGGGATCCTGACTCATTGAGACCTCAACACAATTACTTCACTCTCCTTTTGCCACATGATGTAGAATGCCAGGGTCCCAAGTTTCACATAAATTTCTGGGATGGGACAAATGTCTTCATGGTACCGCTGACCAGGGTTCATCTTTCAAAATGTGTTGTCTCTTCTAAATCCTTTCAACCCAGAGTTAAAAGCCAGTCATCCTATCAACATTGACATTACATGCCTATTCTTATTGAGCACTTGGGAGAGAAAGAACACCATGCATTATGTAGCAAACAGTGTAGAAACACATGTCAGACATTCCTACTTTGAAAAGTCTTTCTGATAACACTGCCACCCAAGTCTTCCTTGCTCTTCAGTTATGGGGCTGGACCCTCTCTCTACTCATCACTCCCTCTCTTCTGAAGAGCCACAGCTGAAGAGTAATAGTTGAAAACTCCTTCCCAATTTTATCCCAAAGAGAATTTTAATAACTCCTTTTGTTGTTGAACTCCAACAAGCAAAAGGTCCTAAAGAAAGTTAGTTCTGTATCTAACAAAAATAATGATGGCAACTGGTAAGATAATGTAAGCCTTTGCCTCCTCACAGCAGCATTAAGAAAGACAACAAACAAGAAAAACAAACAAAAACTCATAGACACAGATAACAGTATGGTGATGACCAGAGGAAGGGGGATGGGAAGTTGTAAAGGGTAAAGGGGGTCAAATACATGGTGATGGAAGAAGATTTGACTTTGGGTGATGGACACACAATGCAATATATAGATGATGTATCATAGAATTGTACACTTGAAACCTATATAATTTTATTAACTAATATCACTCCAATAAATTTAATTAAAAAAAGAAAGACACTTTCTATCTTGGTTCTTGAGTTTCTCATATTTAAAGATGTGAAAGTTGGACTGTGACACTCTCATTTTGGCATTCTTCTTGAGCCCATCAGGGAGCCAATATTGTGCATGTGGAAAAGAAATGTCAGCATATTGGAATCTGGGCTAATAAACAGATGTACTAATTGTGTTTTACGTGAAATGTGAAATTCAAAGAAAACACTAAGAGACACTAGTGTTGTTAAGCACAGTACTGTGCCACTTAAAAAAACAGGTTCATTCCTGCTCTGCCACTAATCATCTTTATAAGGTTAGTCAGTTAACATATCTGAGCTTCATTTTTTCAATTTGCATTTGTAATATGTGCAATTAGTTTTGATACTTAGGTACACTATGACCACATTAAACTACTGTTTGTTGGGATATATTAAGGCTCAACCAAAGTTTTATGGTTTACACTTCTACTCCCAGGTATAAAGCCAACACAGACACATACACATGCCAGTCAAAAGATATGTATGAGAATACTCACTACAACATTATTTATAATAGCCCTAGTATGGGTTAAATATTGGCCCCATATAAAATAGGTCTATGTCATAATTCCTAGAATGCGTGAATGTGTCCTTATTTGGGAAGAGTCTTTGCAGACATAGTTAAGGATCTTGAGATGAGATCATCCTGGATTAGCTGATGGGCTCTAAATCCAATGACAAGTACCCTTCTAAAAGATAAAAGAGGACAGAGTTGAGAGGAAGAATACAAGGTCATGTGAAGACAGAGGGCAGAGATTGGAGTGATGCAACCACAAACCAAGGAACACCTGGAACCACCAGCTTGAACAAACAGGGAAGGGTTCTCCCTAGAGTCTTCAGAGGGAGCGTGGTCCTGCAGAAACTTTGATTTCAGACTTCTGGCCTCTAGAACTGTGAGTCAAAAAAATTACTATTTAAAAAAAATGACCAAGTTTGTGGTCATTTGTTACAGAAGCCTCAGAAAACAAGTCCAAAACTGGAAACTACCCATACATTCACTAATAGTAGCAAGAACACATAAATAGTAATATGACTATTACTATATTTGTTACTGTATTCTGTCACATAATAGAATACAGCAATAAAAAAGAATGAACATTGATAAAGCTCATCAACATAATGTTAAAGAAGCCAGACTCAAAGTGTGAAAAGCATGCTTCTATTAATATAAAGTTCAAAAAGAGGAAAAACATTATTATTGATAGGTGTCAGCATAGGAATTACTTTTGGCAAGGGGTATTGACTGGAAGGAAGCACAAGAGGGATAACAGGGGTGGGGGTGTGGTGGGGTGGTGGAGTTGTTCTATTTTGTGACCTGGATAATGATTATAGGGTGTGGGAGGAACTCTGACCTGCAGAATCCTCTCGTCTGCCACAGATGGTAAGTAAGTCATCCCAGACACAATCTTGCTGTTCCGGTGGGAAAAGAGGTGTCAATTCTCTCCTGTGGGGAACACCCTGAGCCCTACTCCCAAATAGCTTTTATTGAGAATGATATGTATAGGTGTACACAGCATACATGCATGGTCATCAATCAACATGAAAAAGGCTATCATCATACAAAAACAGGTATTATCTATAGATAACAATTGAAGGAACAGAGATCTGTCATAGGTCAGGGTCTGTTGGTCATACTGATGCCAGAGGGTCTTTAAGATATATTTCATGCGATAAGGAATTTACTCCTTATGCCTTGAACTTAAACATCTGGTTTATGTCACCAGGGCTATACAAAACAAAGCAGAGCAAGCCTCAAAGGATACAATGTATTTATCAGGCCTGATTTCCACAGGAACCATCAGTGTTAGAGTCAGGTCTTGGGACTGCAATCTCTGAAACCACAGAGTGGTCCCCAACTATAGGGTGTGTTTGTTTTGTAAAACTATGTTGAATCATATACCTAACATTTAAGTATATACTTTATTACGTGTGTGCTCACCTTCCAAAAGTTTTTTTCAAGATTTATGTAAGGGTTTTTAATTTTAGACTAGTATTCAGGCTGATTGGCTATGGTGTTTAATGAGAAGCACTTTGCAAATTTTTTAACTTCTTTTTATTGTTGTTCAATTACAGTTGTTTCCATTTTCCCACCACAACTTGCTCCTGCCCCAGCTACCCCCACCTCCCATCCCTGATCCCACCTTTCCTTGGTTTTGTCCCATGTGTCCTTTATAGTTGTTCCTGAAAACCCTCCCACCTTTCCCCCTCAGTATCCCCTCCTGCCTCCCCTCCAGTTATTGTCAGATTATTGTTAATTTCAATGTCTCTGGTTATATTTTGCTTGTTTGTTTGTTTTGTTGATTAGGTTCCTGTTAAAGGTGAGATCACATGGTATTTGTTTTCAGTGCCTGGTTTATTTCACTTTGCATAATGCTCTCCAGTTCCATCCATGTTGTTGCAAAGGGTAGGAGCTCCTTTCTTTCCGTTGCATAGAATTCCATTGTGCAAATGTGCCATAGTTTTTTGATCCATTCATTTATTCATGGGCACTTAGGTTGGTTCCAGCACTTGGCTATTGTAAATTGTGCTGCCATGAACATTGGGGTGCATAGGTTCTTTTGAATTGGTGTTTCAGGGTTCTTTGGGTCTAATCCCCAGCAGTGGAATTGCTGGGTCAAAAGGCAGTTCCATTTTTAGTTTTCTGAGGAAATTCCATACTGTTTCCCACAGTGGCTGCACCAGTCTGCATTCCCACCAACAGTACACTACAGTTCCCTTTTCCCTACATCCTCTCCAACATTTGTTTGTTGATTTGTGTATGATGTCCATTCTGACGAGTTTAAAGTGGTCTCTCATTGTGGTTTTAGTTTTCATCTCTCTGACAGCTTGCGAAACTGAGCATCTTTTCATGTGTCTCTGGATCCTCTGTATGTCCTCTTTGGAGAAGTGTCTATTCAAGTCCTTTGCCCATTTTTTAATTGGGTTGTCTTCCTGGAGTGGAGTCATGAGTTCTTTACATACTTTGGAAATCAAACCCTTGTCTGAGGTATCATTGGCAAATATGTTTTTCCATATGGTTGGTTCTCTTTTAAGAAAACTACGCAACACTGAAGAAAGAAATTAAGGAAGACAAAAAAATGGAAACATGTATGGTGTTCATGGATTGGAAGAATTAACATCATCAAAATGTCCATACTACTCAAAGCAATTTATAGATTCAATGTAATCCCTATTAAAGTGCCAATAACATATCTCACAGATATAGAACAAACATTTTAAAAATTTATATGGAGCCATAAATGACCCCAACTTGCCAAAACAATTTTGAGAAAGAAGAACAAAGTGGAAGGAATCACAACTGACATCAAATCGTATTAAAGGCCACTGTAATCAAAACCGCCTGGTACTGGCATAAGAACAGATGTATAGATCAATGGAACAGAATAGAGAGCATTTTGCAAATTTAAAGCAAAACTGTTACATACAAAATTCACACATTTGGAGACTGATACAATACAGTTATTTATGTTTCAAATGTTCACATCTAAATATTACAAAAAATCTTCCAAGTGTGAACTCTACTTTAAAGGCATTCAAACATGACCCCACTAAAGCAAGTTGGCATGAACTATTTTATATCCCCTGATCTGTTTATGACATTTGCTTTATAAGTCCATAAGCTCACTTCCTCTTAGAAGTGCCCCGTGCTTACAGCTACATGTGATACAGGTGATTGAATCTTCCTGGTGTCAATGTGTTCATATTTGGTTTGTATTTGATTCATCACAAGTATTCATTTCTGTGCTATTTTGTAAGAGTTCCACATGGGTATGATATATAGCTTATGCAGATTTGAAACATTTTTCCTTACCCTTTTCTTTCTTTCTTTAAAAAAAAATACTGCCTTATTGAGGAATACTTAACATAGGAAAAGCTGTAGATACTTATACAGATTGATGTGTTTGGAAACAGGTACACACCCATGAAACCATCACCACCATCTGTGTCATAAACATACCCATCACCTCAAAAAGTATTCTTCCACCAACTTTGCTTTTTTTCCCCCTTTTGTGGTAGGAGCACTTAACATAAGATCTACTCCCTTAGCACGTTTTTAACTATACAACACAGTATTCACTAATCATGGGACCTATGTTGCACCCCTTTCCTTAAACATCAAGGCCTCCTCAAATTAAATTACTTAGAAACAGACTGAAATGAAAATTTCTTGCAAGTGATTTATTAAGGCAAAGTTCCTGGAAGAAACTGGTAAGGGAGGGAGGGAAGCAGGACAGAGTAAAGAAAGAAACTGCACAGGAGACCCTGATCCAGCAGGAAGCTCTGGAGTATAAATTACACCATAGAGTCCAGAGAAGCTGGACTTTCATATTCCCAGACAGTCAGTCATGGGCCACCACCCCTGTGGGTAAGATAAACTCTCAGGCACTCTGAGTTTTTGTGCAGGCAAAGCAGCTCCACCAGTGCCAGAACAGATCTCTGAAAAACCCCAGAAGACTCAAAAGCAAACTGAAGCTGCAGGAAGATGCACCCCAACAGAGTAAAAGAGATCCAATAGGGACTGGGTGGAGCAGTGTCCACTTCAGGGCCTTATCTCCATCTCTCTGTGAGGTCCCTCCTCTCAGCTTAGAACAGTGCCCTCTCAACCTGAACAAGGTAGCACAGAGTCATTCCTTCTCTCTCCTTTGCTCCATGCTAAGCATGGGGAGAGTTCTAAGCTTGCCATTCCCTGAGTTTCATCCACAATGTAGAGCTTAGTTCTCTTCTACCCTCCAGTCTCTCTAAGCCTCTCGAAACCAGGGAGGGAAGAATGTTGACAAGAATCAGGCACACAGTCCTTTCTCAGGGACCCATCTATCTGCACGCAGTGATTCTGTTCTCTCCCTGTTTGAGAAGTATAATCGTGTGGTGGCTGAGAGTTTGTGTCCATAGCCAGCATGCCTGGATTTGAATCCCAGTCTGTCTCTACTGTATTATCAGTGAAACTTTTGGCACAGTCTTTAACCTCTCTGTAGCTCACTTTCCTCATGTCTAAAATAAGGGTGATACTCATATCTACCCTCTGGAATTCCTTGGAGGAATTATTCAAATAAATTAATACATGGAATTAAATGAATAAAACATGGAAAGCATTTAAAACAGGAGCTGACCTATAGTGAACAGTCACTAAACCTTTTCAGTTGTTTATTATTGAAGTCAAAACAGGCACTTTATTCAGTAACAAAGACGTGAAAGAGATAAGGCATATTTACTGTGAAACTAATGAAGCTTAAGCTCCAGGGCCCCTCACTTAATTTGTTAGTGAGTATGTTATTTTTCTTATAGACAACACCCCAAACTTGTGAGCTTTTGGCTCTACAAAATCTGGCTCCTCTCCTGGACATAGCTATATATTCTTCTTATGCTTCATCTCTTAGAAATTTAAGCACAATGGAGGGAGTAGAGGGAAGTGATTGGAATCCATTGTAAATCCCTTTTGACTAGGAATACTGCAAGATGACTGTCTACATCCACACCATCATGCTTATCAACTTATCATCACCATCAGCTCCACAAATACCATCATTATCATCAATCATTTTCACATGCATCACCAGTTATTGATCACCACATTTTCCTCTTCTACTTCATGATCAGCCATTTTATGGCGATTCTGCTCCATGTTCTCAATTATTCACCAAATTTTCTGAAAATACAGAAAAGGAGCAGGTGCTAAGGTCTTCATTCTTGAGTCAGATAAAGAGGGTCACAGACTGGTTGATTTTCCTATGGCTTATTGTTTGCATCACTGTACTTTCAACCTGGCACAAACAAGGCTGTGTGGATCAAAGGAACTGGTATTCAGATCCCCCTGACCAGAGGTCATATCGAGGCTCTGTCTCTAACAATAAGTGTAACTTGCTGGAAATATCTTCAGCTGTAGAAGGGGAGGGAAGGAGAACCAACATCAGAGTGAGAAAATGGAGATCAAGAGCCACAAAGAAGCAACAAAGAAGCCATTGCAACAAAGAAGACATTGACTAAAATAAAACTGTCAATATAAGCTCCCTACCCATACTTGACCCTTTACAAAGGGCAGAGTTCAACATACTTTAACATAAAAGATGTATACATGACAAAATAATAAAATAAATAATAAGGCTCATGAAAGGGAAGAGGAAGCAAGTATGTTAACAAGGTGAGCTAATTTAGTTCTACTAGCTAATATCTGTCCCTGGGTTCTCTGGAAGCCAGAAAAACAATTAAAACATAGAAAGTTTTTCAAAAAAGAAGTATATAATACTTTATTTTTACCTTTTTAATAGAAATATACATATTTCATTTTGCATTTTTTACTTTATTTTTATTTTTATACCATTACAGATGTCCCCATTTTACCCCCCTTGCTCATTTTATCCCCACCATCAAGCATTCCTGATAATAGTTTAATAGAAACGAGTTTGCTTTGGCATTAAATTCTAAAATATATATTTTTTGTGAAATTTTATGTAAGATTTCCTGGATCAGTTCCCCCCAAATACAGAAGAGATTCCATGAGATTCTTACTTATATAGACCTTGGATTTGCTAGGGGTCTAAAATTAAAATCCAACATAGTTCAGATGATTCTGCAGGAAATTAAGCAGAGGTAGTTCAAGAACTGTACCTGACAGTTACCCAATTTAATGTATAGACAGAACTTAACTTGGATGGTGTTAGGACTTTGTCCCTTAAATTTTCTTCCATAAATGTCACTTCTCTCAAAAAGAGATGACTAGTGGGGGAGGGGCATTCAAGACTTTATTCTTCAACAGGAAGCTTGTGTATTGATGTTTAGACTCAAGGTAAGTCCATATGTTATAACAGTAAATTGCAATAATAAGGTAGTTTAGCTCACAATATCATGAATGGTTGAATTTTGGCTGATTGAACATGAAAGAGTTGTTGCCAACAACCACCATGAGGGAAAATAATTAACACAAACCCTTATTTCTGGTAGAAAAATTATTGTGCTAGTCAAGATGTATAACTTTCTAGGTTCAGTTATCATCTGTTGAACACAAAATATACCAAGAAGTTGGAAATACTTTTCTCAGAACTTCTGCTTCCCAAAAGCCAAATAATTAAACAAACAGTTCAGAAAATTGAGGTGTTTGAGAAAATATGTTTCCTTCTCATGTACCTAAATTTCTTTCCTGCTCTATTCTAGCTTTTTTTCTCTATCAAAATTGCTTCTAAAAGAACAGCATAAATTAAGTTTTCCAAAACTTCATAGGAGTGGGCACTTTCTCTGGATACATTTCAGCTGCAATATTCACTCTTGATGTGTAAGAAGACCATGGTGGGAAGGTAGCTGCCAGCACAATTTTTTTATTTTAATCTTCCTATTATTGTTCAAGTATAGTTGTTTTCATTTCCCCTCCCCTCTTCACCAGCACCGCAGCCATCCCCACTTTCCACCCTCGACCCTAACCCCTTTGGCTTTGTCCATGTGTTCTTTATACATGTTCCTTGACAACATTTCCCCCTTTCCCTCCCATTATCCCCTTCTACCTCCCCTCTGGTTACTGTCACTTTGTTCTTAATTTCAATGTCTCTCATTATATTTTGCCTGCTTGTTTGTTTTGTTGATTAGTTTCTTCTTATAGCTGAGAACATGTGGTATTTGTCTTTCACTGCCTGGCTTTTTTCACTTAGTGTAATGCTCTCCAGGTCCATCCATGCTGTGGTAAATGATAGGAACTCCTGCTTTCTTTCTACTGCATAGTATTCCATTGTGTAAATGTACCACAGTTTTTTGATCAAATCATTTACTCATGGCCATGAGGTTGCTTCCAGCACTTGGTTACTGTAAACTGTGCTGCTATGATCGTTGGGGTGCATAGGTTCCTTTGGATTGGTGTTTCAGGACTATTAAGGTATAGTCCCAGCAATGGAATTGCCAGGTCAAAAAGCAGTTCCAGGACTTCTGGCCAAGATGTAGGCGTAGGTAGACATACTATGCCTCCTCACAGAACCAAAATTCAGGACAACAAAGATTTAGAAACAAGAAAATAACCAGAACTGATAGAAAAGTGAACTGTATGGAAGTCCAACAACCATTCATCCAGACAGGTCCTGGCAGTAAAAAGTGGAGGTTGGCAGACCTGGGTGTGCAGGCAGCAGTGACTGGCAGATCCCAGGTGTGCAGGCGATGGCTAGTAGACCCCGAGTGCAGGGTGGCAACGGTACAGACCCAGTGAGGCCACACAAGGCAGCTGTCTGACCAGGTGGTCCCACATTCGCATGCAGATAATCCAGGCAAAGGGGAAGCAGTGGAAGGGACTGGAATCTGAGAGAGAGCAGAGCAAGTGCCATTGTTCCCTCTCAGACCATGTCCCCACATACAGCATCACTACCCAGTTACTGGGCCTCCCTGCCCTGGGGAACACCTAAGGCTCCACCCCTCATTATGTAACAGGCATGACCAGACCCCCCCAAAAGAAAAACAACAACAAAAATGGCTCAAACAGGAGAACAGATCAAAGCCCCAGAGCCAACTCATCTAAGTGACCAAGAGATAGCCAACCTATCAAATGCACAGTTCAAAGCACTGGTGATCAGGATGCTCACAGAATTAGTTGATTTTGGTCTCAAATTAGATGAACAAATGGAGGCTACAATAAGTGAAATGAAGGAAAACACACAGGGAACCAATAGTAATGGGAGGAAAACTGGGACTCAAATCAATGGAGTGGACCAGAAGGAAGAAAGAAACAACCAAACAGAAAACAAGGAAGAAACAAGAACTCAAAAAAAATGAGGAGAGGCTTAGGAACCTCCAGGACATCTTTAAACATCCCAACAACTGAATTATAGGGGTACTAGAAGGGGAAGAAGAAGAGCAACAAGTGGAAAACTTATTTGAACAAATAATAAAAGAGAAATTCCCCAATCTGACAAAGGAAATAGACTTCCAGGAAGTCCAGGAAGCTCAGAGAGTCCCAAAGAAGGTGGACCCAAGGAGGAACACACCAAGGCACATTATAATTCCATTAGCCAAGATTAAAATGAAGGAGAGAATTCTAGAAGCAGCATGGGATAAGGGGACAGTCACCTACAAAGGAGTTCCCATCAGACTGTCAGCTGATTTCTCAAAAGAGACCTTCCAGGCAAGAAGGGGCTAGAAAGAAGCATTCCAAGTCATGAAAGGCAAGGACCTACATCCAAGATTGCTCTATCCAGCAGCACTTTCATTTAGAATGTAAGGGAAGATAAAGTGCTTCTCAGATAAGGTCAAGTTAAAGGAGTTCATCATCACCAAGCTCTTATTATATGAAATGTTAAAGGGACTTATCTAAGAAAAAGTAGATAAAAAATAGGACAGTAAAAAGATAGCAAACTCACAGATGTTAACAACAACATCTAAAACAAAAGCAAACTAAGCCAACAGCTAGAACAGGAACAGAAACACAAAATGGAGATCACATGGAGAGTTAGCAACAGGGGAGTGGGAGGAGGAGAGAGGGGGAAAGATACAGAGAATAAGTAGTGTAGATGGTAGGTAGAAAATAGACAGGGGGAGGGCAAGAATAGTGTGCGAAATGTAGAAGCTAAAGAACTTATGACACTTGGACATGAACTAAAGGGGGGGAATGTGGGTGGGAGGGGGTGTGCAGGGTCGGGGGAAACGATGGGGGAGAAATGGAACAACTGTAATAGCATAATCAGTAAAATATATTTTTTAAAAAAGCAGTTCCATTTTTAGACTTCTGAGGAAATTCCATACTGTTTCCCACAGTGGCTGCACCAGTCTGCATTCCCAACAATGTACTAGGGTTCTTTTTTCTCAACCTCTCCAGCACTTGTTGTTGATTTTGTTGAGGGCTATTCTGACCGGTGTGAGGTGGTATCTCACTGTGGTTTTAAGTGCATCTCTCTGATGCTGCTGAGCACCCTTTTAAATGTCTCTGAGTCCTCCATATGTCCTGCTTAGGGAAGTGTCTGTTCAAGTCCTTTACCATTTTTTAATTGGGTTGCTTGTCTTTTTAGAGTGAAGCCATGTGAGTTCTTCATATATTTTGGAGATCAAACCTTTGTCTGAGGTATCATTGGCAAATATGTTTTTCCATATGGTTGGTTCTCTTTTCATTTTGGGGGTGTTTTCTTTAACGGTTCAGAAACTTTTAATTTTGTAAGGTCCCATTTGTTTATCCTTTATGTCTCTTGCTCTAGGGCACATATCAATAAAAATATTGCTGTATGGAATATCTGAGTTTTTCTCGCCTATGTTCTCCTCTAGAACTTTTATGGTGTCATTCATGACTTACATTTAAGTCTTTTATCCATATCAAGTTTATTTTTGTATAATGTGTATGTTGCTGATCAAATTTCACTTTTTTGCATGTAGCTGTCCAGCTTTCCCAACATCATTTGTTGAAGAGGCTATTTTTACTCCATTTTATGCTTCTGTCCCCTTGTCAAATATTAATTGACCATAGAGACTTGGGTATATTCCTGGGCTCTCTATTCTGTTCCATTAATCTACATCTCTGAGACTTCTTATGTCAGTACCTGACTGTTTTGATTACTGTGGCATTGTAATATAGTTTGATATCAGGTATCGTGATCCCTCTTACTTTGTTTTTCTTTCTGAAAATTGCTTCAGCTGGAGGAAAGAAGATGGCAGCACGGTAAGAGCATGTACATCCCTCTACCCCCTTCACACAGGTGAAAAACTGGGTCATTTCTAATGGAGCACAGCAAGCAGACACCAGATACACAGCATATTTGAAAACAGGAGATCAGAAATTGCAGTGGACATTGAAAAACCAGACGGTAAGGAGAGTACTCCAGCAGCGCGAAGACCAGGGCGGGGGCTGAGATCCCGGGCCAGTGCTCGCCATAAGACTCGAGGGAAGGAGCTGGGTCAACCGCTCCCTGATCAGCCAAAAAAGGTCTCAGCAGCACCAGGATAAACCTGGTTGCTTGAAATCTCACAGAGAGGAGTTAAGATCTCATAGGCCTGGGAGGACTGAGCATTGGAGTTTGCACTTCTGTCTATACCCACGCGCCATTGGGAACAGCTGCGTGGGGATCTGTTGGTACCAGGGCACCACTGAGGGACCCATGCTGCAGTCGCTCAGTGCTACGGTCTCTCTCGGCCCCACCGCACGTGCGCCAGCAGGGAGCAGCGACATGGTCTCTTGACACCCATGTGCCATCAGGGACCTGAGTGGGCTGCTGGGAGATCTTAGACACCAGTGTGCAACCTGCGTGGGGCTTGATTCGTGCTCACAGGACAGTTGACACCTGTGCATGGAAGGCTGAAAGATCATCAGCCCTTGTGCATGCACCACCGCAGTAGGCGCCTCCCTCCGCAGAAGACACACCTGAGGCCCTGTGCGGAGAGGCCCTGGGCTAGCTCTGAGGACAGTAGGCCAAAGATAACTGAGTGCTGAACAGGGAAAAAAACAATACAGTCACCCCTCGGCCACTGCAGTCATCAAGGCCAGAAAAACCAGCTTGGCAAGATTAATAACATCAAGAGTTGGTGGTTTTGGTGTTTTTCGGGTTTTCTTTTCTGTTTTTTTTTATTTTTCTCTTTTTATTATTAATTTTTCATTATTTTGATCATTTTTACCCCTCAACTCCTTTCTGCTTCTCATTACTTCTTTCTTGTTTTATTCCTTCTCCCTTTCTTTCCAAGCTTATCTCTTCTTCCTTTCTCCTCTTTTTTCTTTTCTTTTTCATTCTGCTTTTCTTTATTCTCTTTTCATCTTTTTATTCCTTTTCCTTCTTTTCTTTTTTTCTTTCCTCCTCTTTTCTCTTTTTAAACACCTACGAGTGAGACAAAAACAAAACAAAACAAAAAAACCCTGGAACTGTGGAAAGACCAGAGTTGGTCTCAAAGAGGGGGCATTTCAACAGCTAAGACACTGGAAGCCATGAACACCAGGATACCCGAAGGAGACAGCACAATTGAATCTCACAGGCATTCTACCACAGAAGTTCACACCATAAACACAGGGAAACAGAACAAATCACTTTAAGAAACTGAGCCTAACAATAAGAACATCACAAACAATGGGAAGACAAAGAAACAATCCCCAAATGAAAGAAAAGGAAGAAGCCCCAGAAAGAATGCTAAATGAAATGGAGGCAACTCAACTATCAGATTTTGAGTTCAAAACAATGGTTGTCAGGAAGCTCCAAGAGCTCTCAAGGAGCTACCAGAAACTACAGGGAAGCTACGAGGAACTCACTGCAAACTAAATCCACATGAAAAAGGAAATAGAAACTATCAACAAGGGCTAAGAAGAAATGAAAAATACAATTTCTGAAGTGAAGAACACAATGGAAGGAATGAAAAGTAGAATTGATGAAGCAGAAGATCAGATCAGCAAGTTGGAGGACCAAGTAGAAAAAAACATCCAGAAAGAGCAAGAAAAGGAAAAGAGGCTCAGAAAAAATGAAGAAGGATTAAAAGAAATACAAGACAATGTGAAATGTAATAATATCTGTATAATAGGGATACCAGAGGGAGAAGAAGAAAAGCAAGGGATAGAAAACCTATTTCAAAAAGTAATGATGGAAAACTTCCCTAATTTGATGAGAGAAAAAGTCACACAAATCCAGGAAACACAGAGTCCCAATCAAGAGGAACCCAAAGAGGCCCACTTCAAGACACATCATAATTAAAATGGCAAAATTCCAAGACAAAGAGAGAATCTTAAAGGCAGCAAGGGAGAAAAAGGAAGTAACATACAAGGGAGCCCCAATTAGGTTAGCATCCAGCTTCTCAATTGAAACACTCCAAGCCAGATGAGAATGGCAAGAAATATTCCAAGTAATGAGAACCAAAGGCCTGCAACCAATACTACTTTACCAGCAAGGCTTTCAATCAAGATAGAAGGCCAAATAAAGAACTTCCCAGACAAAAGAAGTCTAAAAGAATACACCTCTACCAAACCAGCTCTGCAAGAGATACCAAAGGGCCTGCTTTAAGGAAAGGAAGGAAAGGAGAAAGAGAGGGAGAGGAAACAAGAACAAAAATAGCAATGAATAAGTACCTATCAATAATAACTTTAAACGTAAATGGAATAAATGCTCCAATCAAAAAGCATAGAATAGCTGAATGGATAAGAAGGCATGACCCAAATATATGCTGCCTACAAGAGACCCACCTCAGGACAAAAGACCTACACAGACTCAAAGTGAAGGGCTGGAAACAAGTTTTCCAAGCAAATGGACAGGAAAAAAAAGCCAAGGTAGTAATACTCATATCAGACAAAATAGACTTCAAAAGAAGAGCCATAAAGAGAGACCCAGAAGGTCACTTCATAATACTCAAGGGAAGAATCCATGAGGAAGACAAAAACATTGTAAATATATATGCACCCAATATAGGAGCACCTAAATACATCAAGAAAATCTTAGAGGACTTCAAGAAAAATATTGACAGCAACACAATTATAGTACGGGATTTTAACACCCCACTGTCAAAAATGGACAGATCTTCTAAACAAAATATCAACAAAGATATTGTGGCATTGAACAACACTCTAGATGAAATGGACTTAACTGATATATATAGAGCCCTTCATCTCAAAGAAACTAAATACACATTATTTTCAAATGCACATGGAACATTCCCAAAGATAAACCACATGATAGGACATAAAACTAACCTCAACAAATTCAAGAAAATTGAAATCATACCAAGCATTATCTCCAACCACAAGGGACTGAAACTAGAAACCAATCCCAAGGGGAAAAACACAAAGTCCTCAAAATCATGGAGATTGAATAACATGCTATTAAACCATGAATGGGTCAAGAATGAAATTAGGGAGGAAATCAAAAAGTTTCTAGAAAGAAATGAAAATGAACTGCCAACGACCCAAAACTTATGGGACACAGCAAAGGCAGTCCTCAGAGGAAAGTTCATATTGATACAGGCTTACCTAAAAAAAGATAAAAACATCTCAAACAAACAACTTAACTCTACGCATACAAGAACTCTAGGAACAACAACAAAGACAGCCCAGAGCAAGTAGAAGGAAGGAAATAACTAAGATCAGAGCAGAATTAAATGACATAAAGACTAAAAGCACAATCCTAAGGATCAATGAATCCAGGAGCTGGTTCTTTGAAAAGAACAAAAGAGCTGGTTCTTTGATAAACAAAATTGACAAGCCTTTAAGCAGGCTCATCAAGAAAAAAAGAGAGGACCCAAACAAAAACAATCAGAAATGAAAGAGGAGAGATTACAACTGACCCCACAGAAATACAGAGGATTGTAAGAAATTACTATGAAGAACTGTATGCCAAGAAATTTGAAAACCTAGGTGAAATGGACAAGTTTCTAGAAAAATATAATCTCCCAAAACTCAATAAAGAAGAAGCAGAAAACCTGAACAGACCAACAACAGCAGATGAAAATGAAGCAGTAATCAAAAAACTCCTGACACACAAAAGCCCTGGACCATTTGGTTTCACAGGAGAATTTTACAAAGCATTCAAGGAAGAGCTTACCCCTATCATTCATAGACTATTACAAAAAATCCAAGAAGATGGAAAACTCCCAAACTCTTTTTATGAAGCCAGCATCATCCTAATCCCCAAACCAGATAAAGACATAACAAGGAAAGAAAACTTCAGGCCCATATCGCTGATGAACATAGACGCTAAAATCCTCAACAAAATATTGGCAAACCACATCCAACAACTAATTAAAAGGAGCATACAGCATGACCAAGTGGGATTCATCCCAGGGATGCAAAGATGGTTTAACATTTGCAAATCAGTAAATGTAATACATCACATAAACAAAAGGAAAGACAAAAATCAAATGATCATATCAATAGATGTGGAAAAAGCATTTGATAAGGTACAGCACCCATTTATGTTAAAAACACTCAGCAAAGTGGGAATAGAGAGAGCATTCCTCAATATAATAAAGGCCATATATGAGAGACCTACCAACATCATACTCAACAGGCAAAAACTAAAATCTTTTCCATTAAGATCAGGAACAAGACAAAGATGCCCACTTTCACCACTTCTATTCAATATAGTATTGGAAGTATTGGCCACAGCGATTAGACAAGAAAAGGAAATAAAATGCATCCAAATTGGAAAGGAGGAAACAAAACTATCATTATTTGCAGATGACATGATAGTGTGCACAGAAAATCCTATAGACTTGGCCCAAAAGCTGCTCAACCTAGTAAATGAATTGGCCAAACAGCAGGATAGAAAGTCAATATACAGAAATCAAAGGCATTTCTGTATACCAACAATGAAACAGCAGAAGTAGAAATGAAGAAAAAAATTCCCATTTGATATAGTAAAAAGAAAAATAAAATACCTAGGAATAAACCTAACCAACAAGGTAAAAGACCCCTATGTAGAAAACTATACAACACTGAAGAAAGAAATCAAGGAAGACACAAACAAATGGAAACATATACCGTGTTCATGGATCAGAAGAATTAACATCATTAAAATGTCCATACTACCCAAAGCAATTTACAGATTCAATGCAATACATATCAAATTACCAATGGCATATTTCACAGACATAGAACAAACACTTCAAAAATTTATATGGAGCCATAAACGACCTCGAATAGCTGCAGCAATTTTGAGAAAGAAGAGCAAAGTAGGAGGGATCACAATACCTGACAACAAACTGTATTACAAGGCCACTATAATCAAAACAGCCTGGTACTGGCACAAAAACAGGCACATGAACCAGTGGAATAGAACAGAGAGCCCAGAAGTAAACCCATTTCTCTACGGTGAATTAATATTTGACAAAGTGGGCAGCAACATAAAATGGAGTAAAAGTAGCTTCTTCAACAAGTGGTGTAGGGAGAACTGGAAAGCTACATGCAAAAAGATGAAACTTGAACATCAACTTACACCATACACAAAAATAAATTCAAGGTGGATAAAAGATTTAAATATAAGCTGTGACACCATTAAAGTCCTAGAGGAGAACGTAGGCAGGAAAATCTCAGACATTTCATGCAGCAACATTTTTACTGATATGTCCCCTAAAGCAAGGGACATAAAGGAAAGAATAAACAAATGGGATCTCATCAAAATAAAAGGTTTCTGCACAGGTAAAGAAAACAGTATTAAAATAAAAAGAGAACCAACTGTGTGGGAAAACATATTTGCCAATGATACCTCAGACAAGGGTTTAATCTCCAAAATATATAAAGAACTTGCACAGCTCCACTCTAAGAAGACAAGCAACCCAATTAAAAAATGGGCAAAAGACTTGAACAGACACTCCTCCAAGAAAGACATACAGAAGATCCAGAGACACATGAAAAGATGCTCGATATCACTAGCTATCAGAGAGATGCAAATTAAAACCACAATGAGATACCACTTCACATCAGTCAGAATGGCAATCATAAACAAAGCAACAAACCACAAGTGTTGGAGAGGTTGTGAGAAAAGGGGACCCTAGTGCACTGTTGGTGGGACTGCAGACTGTTACAACCACTATAGAAAGCAGTATGGAATTTTCTAAGAAAACTAAAAATGGACCAACTTTTTCACCCAGCATTTCCACTGCTAGGATTATATCCTAGAAACCCTGAAACACCAATCCAGAGGAACCTATGCACCCCAATGTTCATAGCAGCACAATTTACAATAGCCAAGTGTTGGAAGCAACCTAGGTGCCCATCAGTAAATGAATGGATCAAGAAACTATGGTACATTTACGCAATGGAATACTATGCAGCAGATAGAAAGAAGGAACTCCTACCCTTTACGACAGCATGGATGGAACTGGAGAGCATTATGCTAAGCGAAATAAGCCAGGAGGTGAAAGACAAATGCCATATGATCTCATTTTTAACAGGAACCTAATCAACAGCACAAACAAACAAGCATAATATAACCAAAGACACTGAAATTGAGAGCGAGAGAGGAGAAGGATAGGAATTTCTTGGGAAAAGGGGAAGGGTTTAGAGCAACTAGTATGAAAGACACATGGACAAAAGCTGGGGGGTGGGTAGAAATGGGAGGGAGCTGGGGAGGACTGGTGCGGTGGGCTGGGATGGGGGTACAAGACAGAAAACTGTATAAGAACAACAATGAAAATTTAAAAAATGGGTGGAAAAAAATAAAAAATAAAAATTTCTTTGAAATACAAAAAAAAATATTGCTTCACTTATTCAGGGTCATTTACGTTTTCATAAAAGCTTTTGAAATGTTTGTTCTATGTCTGTGCAATATGTCATTGCCATTTTAATAGGGATTGCATTGAGTTTATAATTGCTTTGTGTAGTATGGACATTTTTATGATGTTTTTTTCTTCCAATCCATAAACACAGTATATGCTTCCATTTGTTTGTATCTTCCTTGATTTCTTTCTTCAGTGTTGTGTAGTTTTCTACATAAGGGTCTTTTACCTCCTTGGTTCGGTTTATTCCTAGATATTTTATTTTTCTTGTTGATATATCAAATGGGATTTTTTTCCTGATTTCTGTTTCTGATGTTTCATTGTTGGTGTGTAAAAATGCCTTCAATTTCTGAATAATTGACTTTCTGTCCTGCTGTTTTGCCAGTTTCACTTGTTAGGCTGAGCAGTTTTTTTGGTGGAGTTTATAGGATTTTCTATGTATACTATCATGTCATCTGCAAACAATGACAGTTTTGCTTCCTGCTGTCCAATTTGATGCCTTTTATTTATTTTTCTTGTCTAATCACTGTAGCTAGGATTTCCAATACCATGTTGAATAGGAGTGGTGCAAGTGGACACGCTTGTCTTGTTCCTGATCTTAGTTGGAAAGTTTTTGTTTTTGCCCCTTGAGTATGATGCTGCTTATAGTTCTCTTGTATATGTCCTTTATTATGTTGAGGAATGCTCCCTCTACTCCCACCTTGTTGAGTGTTTTTATCATAAATGGGTACTGTATCTCATCAAATGCTTTTTCTGCATCTATTGATATGATCATGTGATTTTGGTCTTGCTTTTGTTTATATGATGTATTACATTTATTAATTTGCAAAAATTGTACCATCCTTGAATACCTGGATAAATTCCACTTGATCATGGTGTATGATCTTTTTGTCAGATGTGGTTTACCAATATTTTGTTGAGGGTTTTTCATCTATCTTCATCAGCGATATTGGTCTGAAGTTTTCTTTCTTTTTTGAGTCTTTATCTGGTTTTTGGATTAGGATGATGCTGGCCTCATAAAAAGAGTCTGGGAGTGTTCTCTTTTCTTGGATTTTTTGGGAATACTCTGGGCAGGTTAGGGGTTAGCTCTTCCTTAAATGTTTTGTAAAATTCTCCTATAAAGCCATCTGTCCAAGGCTTTTGTGTGCCAGGAGTTTTTTAATTACTGCTTCTATTTCATTGCTATTATCAGCCTGTTCAGGATTTCTGCTTCTTCTTCATTGAGTTTTAGATTATCATTTTCTAGAAATTTTCTCATTTCACCTAGATTTTCAAATCTCTTGGTATATAGTTCTTCAGAGTGATTCTTATAATACTTTGTATTTTTGTGGTTATCTGTTGTAATCTCTCCTCTTTCTTTTTTTTTCAGGAATAATTTATATGCCAGCATTTTATTGAGCATTTTTAGGTACATTGTCTTCCTTGACCCCATAAAACCCCCATGAGATATTATTTACTCAGCTTTACAGAAGAGGATGCAAGTTAAGGTTAGGTAAGTGTTGACATAACTAGTAAGAAGAAGAACTGAAATTGCAACTGATGTGTCTTTTCACAAAGTTGGATGAAACTACATGGTAAAATCCTACTATTACTCTAGGATGTGTTAAGTTTTTTCCCGGTAATTTGTTCTTTTAGGTGCTACTACAAATGGGATTTTCTTCCCAGTTCATTTTTTTCTTATGGTTGTTCAGGTACAGCTGTCTCCATTTCTGATTTTCTATATCTGGGTTCTTTGTTTTTTTCTTTGTGAGTCTGCTTTAAAGGCTTGTTGATTTTATTTATCTTTTCAAGGAACCAGCTCCTGTATTTATTGATCCTCAGAATTGTCCTTTTAGTCTCTACATTCTTTAATTCTGCTCTGATTAGGGTTATTTACTTCCTTATACTCTCTTGGCTTTGTTTGTTGTTCCTCCAGCTCTTATAGGTGTAGGGTTAGGTTGTTTATTTGAAATATTTCTATCTTTTTTAGGTAAGCCTGTATTACTATGAACTTCTCTCTCAGGACTACTTTTGCTGTGTTCCATAAGTTTTGGTATGTTCAGTTCATTTTTATTTTTTTCCAGAAACTTTTTGATTTCTTCTTTGATCTCATTCTTAACCTATTCATTGTTTAATAGCATGCTATTCAATCTCCATGAGTTTGAGTGTTTTAGAGTTTTTTCCTTGAGGTTGGTTTCTAGTTTCAGGCCCTTGTGTTCTGAAAAGACGCTTGATATCACTTCAATTTTCTTGAATTTGTTGAGGCTTGTTTTGTGTCTTATCATGTGGTCTGTCTTTGAGAATGTTCCATGTGCATTTAAAAAGAATGTGTATTTTGCTTCTTTGTAATGAATATATATATATATGTGTGTGTGTGTGTGTGTACACACACATATATATAAAACATTATACATTTAACTATATATATTGATATATACATTATGTTAACTGGTATATACATAACAGTTAAGGCCATTTGATCTAGGACATTGTTCAATGCCACAATATCCTTGTTGATGTGTTGTTTGGAAGACCTATCCATTTTTGACAGTGGTATGTTGACATCTCCTACTATAAGTGTGTTGCTGTATATCTCTTTCTTGAAGTCCTCCAAGATTTTCCTTATATATTTGGGTGGTCCTATGTTTGGTGTATATATGTTTACAATGTTTATATCTTCTTGATGGATTCTCCAATTGAATATTATGAAGTTGTCCTTTAGCATGTCTTTATATGTCCTTTTTCGTACTCTATTTTGTGTGATATAAGTATTGTTACCCTGGCTTTTTTCTCTGTCCATTTGCTTGGAATATTTTTTTCCTGTCCTTCACTTTCAGTCTGTGTAGGTGTTTTCTTCTGAGGTTGGTCTCCTGTAGACAGCACATATGCAGGTCATGTTTTCTTATCCATTTAGCTACCCTTTGTATTTTGATTGGAGCATTTAATCCATTTATATTGAAGGTTATTATTGATAGGTACTTATTCATTCCCCCACCTCCTTTGTACCTGTGTTCCTCTCTCTCTCACTGTTTTTCTTCTATTTCTTAAATCAGTCCCATTAGCATACCTGGAAGTGCTAGTTTGGTGGAGGTGTATTCTTTCAGCCTTCTTTTGTCTGGGAAACCCCTTATTCTGCCATCCATTTTAATTGAAAGCCTTGATGGGTAGAGTAGTCTTGGTTGCAGGGCTTTGTTTTTCATTTCTTAGAATATTTCTTGCATTCCCTTCTGACTTGTAGTGTTTCTGTTGAGAAGTCAGCTGCTAGCCTTATCAGGGCTCCCTTGTATGTCACTTCCTTTTTCTCTCTTGTTCTTTTAAAATTCTCTCTTTGATTTATGATTTTGCCATTTTAATTATGATGTGTCTTGGAGTGGGCCTCTTTGGGTTCCTCTTGATGGGGACCCTCTGTGCTTCCTGGATTTGTGTGACTTTTTCTCTCATCAAATTAGGGAACTTTTCCATCATTACTTTTTCAAACAGGTTTTCTATCCCTTGCTCTTCTTCTTCTCCCTCTGGTATCCCTATGATATGGATATTATTATGTTTCATGTTTTCCTGAAGTTCCTTTAAGACCTCCTCATTCTTTTTGAGATTTTTTCTTTTATTGTGCTCTCTGGGACATTTTTTCTACTTTGTCCTCCAGCTTGCTCATTCAATTCTCTGCTTCATCTAGTCTGTTTTTGATTCCTTCTACTCTTTTCTTCAATTCATAAATTGTATTCTTCATTTCCTCTTGGCTCTTGTTGATAGTTTCTATTTCATTTTTCTTATTGATATAGTTTGCAGTAACTTCCTTGTAGTTTCCCTGTACTTTTTGATAATTCTTAGTGAGCCCCTTGAACTTCCTTATAACCATTGTTTTGAACTCAACATGTGATAGTTGATTTGCCTCTATTTCATTTAGCATTCTTTGTGAGGTGTCCTCCTTTTCTTTCATTTGGGGTTCTTTGTCTTCCCATTGTTTGTGAGACAGTTCTTGTTTGCCTCTGCTGCTTAAATAGATCTGTTCTGACTTCTTGAGTTTGTGGTGTGAACTTCCATGGCAAGAGACCTGTGAGATTCAGTGATGCAGTCTCCTTGAGCTCCTGAGCTTGATGTTCTTGGGATGACCTTTATGCCATTTATGTTGCCTCTCTGGATGTAAGTGGGTTTTGATTGTCTTTCCCTCCAGTTGGTTGACTGAGCAGCACTCTGCCCAACACATCTTGTATGCCATTGTGCAGGTGCTGCCAGAACAAAACCACAAAGCCCAGGGAACAAACCCACATCTACAAAAATATCTCACCCCCCCCAATCCCACTATCAATTGTAAATGAACCAGTATTAATAAGGGTATAAAGCAATTAAGACTACTATAAGAAAAGAGAGAAACAAACTATAGTATAAATTCTAGTGACTTAAGATGCACAAACTTGCAGTACAAGAAATGAATGTTAGAAATATATGCAGGATAGAAAATATTGTGAATCATGGAGAAGACCACAGTGGATTTCATCTAGGTATCCTCTAGTATTTACCACTGTTTTTTTCTTTCTGGATCTGCCTCTGGTGATGTCACATGTTGATGCCTTCTGACCTTGGGCACCTGCTCTGAGACTGACAGGGATCTACTGTCTGTCTGTCTCCTTCAGTTGCTGATCTAGTCACTCCGTACTCAGCATCGAAGCTTAAGCCCCGTAGGAAGGGAAAATATCCCTTCTGGGGTTGGAGCTATTGTGTCCCATCAGTCTGTTGCTGCTCCAAGTGGAGTGGTCTGCCTGAGCAAGGTGGCTGCTGCTGTAGGGATGATGACTCAGCACCAGGATCCTAGCATCTACTCTCTCAGTTCTTTCCCCAAGGCCTCCATCCCCAGTCTCTTCTCAGGTGTCTCTATTGCACTCTGCCCCACCTTTGCCCAGGATCTACTGTCTGTGGCTATCTCTTTCAGTTGCCAATCTACTCACCCTGTACTCAGCAGTAAGACTTAAGCACCACAGAGCTGGGGCAGAGTCTCTCCTTGGGGCAGGGCTGTTGTTTCCCCTGAGGTTACTGCTGCTCAGAGGGAAGTGGTCTGCTTGAATAGGATGGCTGGTGCTGCATGGGGGAGTGACTCAGCACTGAGATCCCAGCAGCTACTCCCTGAGCTCTCTCCAAAGCTTCTGTCTCCAGTCTCTCCTCAGGTGTCTCTAGCCCACTCTGCCCCCACCTTTACCAGAGCTGTGGGTAAGTGGCTACAAATGAAAATTTGTGCATTGACCCTTTAAATAGCTCTTTGCATCTCCAGTGGTCCATCTCTGGTGGAGAGCAACCCTGCCACTTTTCCACACCAGTTGTTATCTGTATACTTTTGGGGGCTCTCATGTTCTAGGCTGGGGATCCCACTTAGAGTTTAGACCCCATTCTTCTCAGAGGGACCCAAATGGCTGCTTAATTAGCTCTCTGGTGCTGCCACCTATGGGCACCAGCCCTCTTGAGTCTCCTCCACACTCCTTATCAAACAGGTTGTGCTGATGCTGCTTCTTCTGTCTGTCCAAGGTTATAAGGCTTCTCTCTCACTATTGTTCAGTTGTTTGTTCCTGGTGATTTCTCCACAATTTAGTTGTAATTCCAGATTGGTCCTGGGAGTAAGTTAGTGTGTCTTCCATTCACTCATCTGCCATGTTGCCTTTCCCACCAGCATAACTTTTAAAAGTGCAACTATGTTTGGCATGATTGATTATGATGTGTCTGGTGTACTAGAATCACTTGAATTATTCCAAGTGGGTGATTGAGGCATGCTAGTAATGAATGAATGGACCCCAAAGTGAACTAATCCCTTGAGTCTTAACTTTTTAAATTAGTCCATGCTCTCTATGATTGTGTTAAAACTACTATTTCTTTTTTACCACCTGCAGGCCCCAAGCACCATTCTCATAACTTTATCTATGCTCTCGTATCTAATTATCACAGCTAATGATCTGGTGCTCTGCATCCATCATCCCTTGGTACCATTAGCTTTCTACCACAATCATCTGCATCTCTCTATCTCGGTTTCGTTTTTCTTTTTTTCATTTTAATTTGGGTTTGAGCATGATAAGTTTTTGCACTGGGCAGGCCAGATGTGCAAAGGAATTTTAACTCATGAGATCAGCCCTCAGATAATAACAAGCAGGACTTAGTGAACAAATACCCCAGCTTCCTTGCCCTTCAGGTGAGACCATTCTGAAGCATATTCTCTGCTGTCTCCTGGAAGTCCCAGCAGGATTTAGGTCCCAATTTCTCCCAATATATCCTGCTCATTAATGCCTCTGTATTCACTGCCTTCCCTTCCAATCTCACTCCCTATTCCCCTAACAATTTCCTGGGAGCACCCTTCAGGTAATTCTTATCTCAGAATGGGCTTCTGAAGGAACAAGAGAGGGAGAGAGAAAATCCGCATATACTTTTGCTACACTATTTTCATTCCCAGTTTAAACAGAAGGAAATTAAGACTTAGAGTGACTGAATAACTAGCCCAAACTTGTACCTTTAATAAATGGAAAACTTGATTCAATCCCATATATACCTGACCCTTCCCACACTGCCTTGTAAAATCAAAAAAGCTAATTCCTGTGTAGTTAGTACACAAACATGGCTTTGTAAACACAGGCATATAGAGCTTTCAAGCTCTTTCTTACTAATTTTCAACTTTTTATGTCTCTTCTGGTTTTGTCTTATTAGAAACAAAGCATGTTTAATTGCTGCTTTGTAAGTTACATGTAAACAGTTGCCCAATTCAGGTAACTTCAGTTTCAAGTTAGAATCATAATATTTTCATGTATGTGCTCTGTGTCTTCCCTCTGCCCCTGAAGATCCACTGCCTACTCCTCTCTACCTTGGGAAGCTGCCCAACAGAACTGACAAAAAAAAATCAACTTAGAAGCCAGAAGCTATGGAATCCAAAGGTAATAGGTTAAGTTTTTTCCTAATCATGCTGTGGTTATAACTGAAACCAGTTTTTAAAGAGAGTCAAAATTAGTAGGATATGATGAGCAAATGTATCTTGAATTGTTGTTAGAAAAATCAGAATTTCTTGGTTTCATATTGAAAAAATGCATTTAAAATATTACAGGAAAATATAATCAAAGAGATAGAAGTCTATCATTTTAGATGTCCCAGAACAGAAGCAGGTGTTAAAATATAATATTTTTAAAAGTCTTGAGATAAAATAAGGCTACATATTTAAAAATGCAAAATGAGTATTTCTAGATGTGGAAATGCCTAATGGAAAAAGTAGGTAGGAGGTAATTGATTAGGTAAGCAGAAAAAAGAGCAAATATTCAAGCAAATAAGGACATTTGCCTGAACCAAGCCTGTGAGAGGGAAGAGAAATTGGAAGGTCATGTAAAAATAGACTCATTTTTTACAGGCTCCATAAATTTTCTAAAAGGGAAAAAGAAAATGTGTTTTGGGGGGATCACTCCTAGAATGTCCTTCCTCATATACTACAATTTTAGTCACATTGAAGTCTCAGATACATAGCCTTTTCCTCAATTAGCTGATATTAGCTTCATGAACTAGCCCCTTTGGGATTCACTTTTCTCTGTCTTTCACACCAAAGTCCAACTTCTTAGCAGTGGTCTGTACTTTTCAGCACGCTTACCTTTCCGGCTTGCCCTCCAGCTCCATTCAGAGACAAAATCCTCTGAAACAGCCCTGTCCCCTTATTGGCAATTCCATATATGTGCCATGTGATGCATGAGCTGGTGCATCCCCTCTGCCAGAAATATCTTTGACACCCCTTAATCCCATCCACCTGGCTCACTCACACTTACTCTTTAAAACCAACCAATAACACCTGTTCAGAAAGTCTCTTTGATTCACAACACTAAACAACCACCATCCCTCTCGTAAATGCATTTTAGTATAAAGATTATTGTAAGAACTCTGAATCATCAGGAGTTTACTTGTCTCTCTCTTCCAATAAACTGGAAATGTCTTGAGGTCATTGGGCTGTATTTTACTTACCTTTGTGTATCTAGAGCTTGACTGGTACATTGAAGATCTACATTAAACTGAATCAAATTGAGTATGTTAAACATAGCATTTGGATCAATATATTTCTAGTCTTCCATAGTTTTCAAATTCTTTGACCCACGAAATTTCTGAACATCATGTTGCCCAGATGTCCTCAGATATGTTGCTCAGACGCCCCCAGATGTCTTCATGGGGTGGTACAGTAAGCAAATAGGGTCATCTAAATGGTACACACAATCAAGTCACCAAGAGGCAAGTGATGCATAATCTCCACAGCCCCTTGGCAAAGCTCAATCTTGAACTCCTGTTAATGAGGCTGAGCTGATGCTTCATAAAAGGATACTCATTTAGTGGATACTCATTTATTTTGTGGCTGTGTGAGCTGAATTAACTAACTTTCTTAGCTGTGCCTTCCACATGACCCAGGCCAGCAATCTGCTCCCAGGAAACTGGGTTGCCTATGATACAATGTCACATCTTTAAGATTCAGCAGTTTGGCCAGGAGGAGGCTAAGCATGACAAACAGAGGGGATTGCTGGTAGATGGTGATTTTCTGCATTTTGTATTCTGTGAGGTATAATGTCTTTGATTGCCAGCACTGTTTCAGGTTTGATATCTTTCTATGGGGAACATCTGTGGCATGCAGCTTTTCTGTACAGACAAAAAGACAAGACACTGCTAATTTTTTAATAACATTATACAGTCTGACATATACAATAACAGTTACGCTGCATATAGGCCTGAATTATTTTTAAATTTTATTTGACAACTAACCATTTCTCAAATTGTTTCTTTGTCTTGGTTTTCCTAACTCATATCTTTGTGTCCATTGGCACTTCCAAGACTCTGAGCTGAAAACAAAATGATAGGTACTTCCTTCTCATTCCCTCAAGGGATGTGTTTTTAAATATGGCCCTCAGCCACATGGAAAAGCTAAAAAAAGTTCATCCTCTTCCCAGTCTTTCCTGTTCTTCTGTAAATGTCCTCCTTTGACATTACCTGACCTCTTAACATCTCTCACATTCTTATATTGTTCTAGGCTCTTCTACATCAGAAGCAAGAATTGACTAACAAACAGTTCTACACCATACCTTAGTAATTTTATGTTTTAGTTTCTCCCTATTCCCCTCATACAATGGCATTCACTCAATGTAACTTCTCTTTACCAGGAGTAATTTCAAGTGGGTCCCAGTGGGAAGAATTTCGGTCATCAATGGTAGTTTTTTGAGAAATGAAGGATTAGCAGCTCTCCACATGCCTATAGTTAAAAATGATCCTGTCTTTTCTTACTGTGCCTGAGACAACAACAGAACTCTGAACCTACTGTCTAATATTGGTTCTGTGTGATGCACTAAATCACTGTGGGACCCCAGACAGGATGGCTTAGTGCTCTGGCCAGTTTTCCCAAGAGTAGAGGAAGGGAATGGTATACACATTGCTCACATCCCTAAAATTTTTACATAGCAGTGAATGAAAGTTTCTAGAACATTTTGAAAAGTTTCTTCACACTTTGTCATAGGTATGGCAATAAAACTAATGACAAAGTGGCTTACTCTGCAGATTTGTTATCACGAAGGCATCCTAACCTCCTGTCATTAAGTGAAGTATAGATATAACAAAATACAAAACAAAAACAGGGCATGGATCTCATATGGGGCAGCAACAATTTTTCCCATCATCCTTTTAGTTAGTTTTCATTATTACACATTTTTGCCCACACTTTGTTGATTACTTGAGAGGATGTTCCTAAAAGAAAATTTTGTCTCCCTATACATCTGGTTTTTTAATATTTATTTTGATTTATGGGATATATGCCAGCTTAGACCAGCCATGGCCATTTTCACAGCTATTTAGGTAACAGGTGTTATGTTGCAGATTAATGATAACTCCTTCTCTGACATTTATCCCATGAAGAGATGGGGTTTATGTCCCCTCCTCCTGACAGGTTCTGAGACTGCTTTGACTGATAGAATGTGACAGAAGTGACTCAAGATATCTCCAGCCTTAGTCCATAAGAGACTGGCAACTTCCACTTTCTATCATATGGAACACTCACTCAAAGGCTACTCATCCCAAGGAAAGACAGATCCAAGGAAGAAGTAGAAAATCCCTCCCTTGAGACCACTATACTGTGAGAAGCCCTAGCCACATGAAGAGATCCTAGAAGATGAGACACCACATGAAAGAGAAGGAGGCCAGGAGCCCCAAGACACCTGACATGTCTGTGAAGAAGGCATCTTAGGCATAGATCTTCCAGCTTCTGCTGTCCCAGATGATGCCACAAGAATCAGGGAACAACCACCTGATCAACCTTTCCTGAATCTATTACACTCAAAATCCTGAAAAAAATTTAAATATTTGCTTTAACCACTAAGTATAGGGCAGCTTGATATGCAGAAATACCTGACACTAATCATTAGGGAAATACAAGCAATAACAAATGTTGTAGAGGATGTGAAGAAAGGGGAATGCTCGTGCACTGTTAGTGGGATTAAAAATTGGTACAGCAACTATGGAAAACAGTATGGAAGTTCCCTAGAAAATTAAAAATAGAACTACCATATGATCCAGCAGTTCCACTTCTGGGTATTTATCCAAAGTGAACAAAAACACTAACTCAAAAAGATATATGCACCACCATGTTCACTGCAGCAGCATTATTTACAATAGCCAAGATATAGAAACAACCTAAGTATTAAGTGATGGATGGAAATGGAAAAAGAAAAGTGATTATATGTCACCTTTCATATTATCTATAATGGAACATTGTTTATCCATAAAAAGGAGTGAAATCTTGCCATTTACAATAACATGAATGAACTTTGAAGGCATTACTGCTAAGTGAAATAGACAGAAAGACAAATACTATATGATATCATTTATATGTGCAATCTAAAAAACAAAGAAATACAAAACCAAATTCACAGACACATAACAGAATGGTAGTTATCAGAGGTGGTGGTAGGGGTTGTTGCAGGGAAGTGGGTGAAAGGGTGAAGGTGGTCAAAAGGTACAAACTTCCATTTATAAAATAAATACATCCTCAGGATATAATATACAGCGTGATGACTATAGTTAACAATACTATATTGTATATTTGAAGCTTGCTAAGAGAGTAGATATTAAAAGTTCTCATTACAAGAAAAAAATGTAACTACAGATGGTAATGGATGTTAATTGGACTTATTGTGATGGTCATTTAACAATATACACAAAAACTGATTGTTATGTTGTACATCTAAAATTATTATAATACTATATGTCAATTATATCTCAATTAAATACAAGAAGAAAAAATAAATAGGTACCTGGAATGAATGACTAGGACCTCTAATGAGAAGAAAATAAAGAAGACAGCTGTCATTTTCACCCAAAAGTATTAGAGTGGTGTTAGTGTCAGACCCTGACCTTCTTCTGTGGAGCATCACCAGCTGGCCCTGTGACTCAACGTCTCTTTTAGTTGAAATCAACAGGACATTGCTCCTTTGTGAAGTCAAATATTTGCCTCTGCTAAGGAAGCTATGGAGGCTCTCTGTTACCAGTCATTTGGAAGAGCTAATAGATTTAAAATCCCAGGTGGTGTGTGTTTTTTATGTAAATGTGGGTAAACTCCTTAGCGTGGTGTCTCAAAAGCATGAATCAGCAGAACACCATTTAACTTGAGAATGAGATCTGGGGAGTAGAAATAACCATCCCAGATGGCCATAGGTAAGCTACCTCTATCCTGAGATGCCCTCTGATGTGCTCAGTTTTGCCACATAGAACTTCATTGTTGAGCTTAGTTTGAGGGCTAGAGAAACTTCAAACAGCTTGAAACTTTTCTCTATTTTTTAAGTCCCTTCTAAATCCTCCTACCTGCAAATTTGGTTGTTTTTTTTTATTTGTTTGTTTGTTTTACCTTTTATTAGTTTGTTGGGGGATGGTTGTGTGCTTTTTAAAATTAATAGACTTTTTAGGGTACAGTTTTAGGTTTACAGAGAAAAAATTAAGTGAAAAGTATGGAGTTCTCATGAACCCCTTACCCCCCACTAATTTCCCCTATTATTAACATCTTGCTTTGGTATAGTATATTTGTTACAATTAATGAACTAATACTGGTACATTTTTATTAACTAAAACCAGAGTTTACATTAGGCTTCACTCCTTGTGTTGTACATTCTATGGGTATTGACAAATGTATAATGATGAGTATCCACCATTACAGCATCAAAGAGTTTCAGAGTTACAGAATTATTGCAAAGATAGTATCGAGTTTATGTATACTTCACACTCAGTTTTCCTTATAAACATCTATCATTATTATGGTACATTTGTCATGATTAATGAGCCAACATTGATATTTATTAACTGAAGTCTACACTTTATTCAGGTTTTTTTAGATTAGATTCATCTAGTTTCCCTTTTTTGTTCTAGGATTCCATCTAGGATGCCACACTATTATTTAATTGTCTCCTTTGGCTCCTCTTGGTTGTGACAGCTTCTTAGACTTACCCTGTTTTTGATAACCTTTAAAATTTGGGGATGTTTTGTAAAATGTCCCTGTCTTGGGATTTTTATAGGTACCTTTGTCAGGACTCTCCACTGTAAAATTACCCTCCTTTTTCTACTTTTCCATACTCTAGTCTTTGGACAAAAGTCACTATGCACAATCCACAGTTAAATGGATGCAGAATTATGCTCTATCTTTACTTTCTTTCCAGCTTTATTGACACATAATTGACAAATAAAATTGTATATATTTCAAGTGTACCATGTGATTATTTGATATACATATACCTTATGAAGTGATTACCACAATCAGGTTAGTTAACATTTGCATCACCTCATGTAGTTATGTGTGTGTATGGTGAGAAAGCTTAAGATCTTTTCTGTTAGCAAATTTCAAGTGTATAACGCAGTACTATTAACTATAGCACCATGCTGTACATTATATCTCCAGGATTTATTCACCTTATAACTGTAGGCTTGTACCCTTTGATTAACAATTCCCCATCTCCTCCATCCCCCAGATCCTGATAACCACCATGCTACTGCTCTGAGTTTGACTTTTTTTTTTTCTTAATTGTTGTTCTTAGATTCTGCATATAAGTAAAATCATACTGTATTTGTTTTTCACTATCTGGCTTATTCCACACTGCATAAAATGGTTTCTGGGCATCTTCTTTACGCATTCATCTGTTGACAGACCCTTAGGTTGTTTCCATATCTTGGCTGTTGTGAATAATGTTATGCCTTGCCTTCCTAAAGGAAAATTATCTACATAAATTTTTCTTCACAGGAAATATATTTATTCTTATGTATTTATTTATAATAGTATGACTCACAGATATTTATTTTATAGTTTGGATTATAATCCAGTAATACTACCTTACCAATTTTGTTGCTGAAACTTTTTCAATTTTGACTATTGGGAGATCTTTCAGTTGGCTACAATGTAATATCAGTATATCTCCATCATTGTATGGTTTGAGGTGTTTTTTTTTTTTTCTAGTACTTGCCTTTTTTATACTACAAAGTGTTCAGGCTCATTTTATATATTTCCTGCCCAGTCCTAGGATCAACCATTTATCCATGAAGCCCTCATTATTTCTATTGGAAATGGTATTAGAAACCAAAATCTGGGTACTAAATTGTTCATTGCTACTGGGATGTTATTGCTTCTAGGTACACTCAGCTGACAGAGATATACTTGTATTTGCTAACCCATGTGTATACACATATCTGTAAATATTTCTCTATGTAGCCATCTATGTCTCTTTTAAGCTAAACACAATTACATACTGATATCTGACACTAACCCACGATTTTCCCTCTTGCTTATCTATAATTTCCTACACCAATAGTGAAAAACATTAATCCCACCACATACCATCTATTTACTTGTTCAATTTAGTATACATGTACAGTGGTTTCAGAATTATTAACCCAATCCTTAATTTGTTAAGGCATTTTATTGCTTAGATGTTGTTTATGTTGGAGAATTTTCCACATGAGTTTAAGGACATGTATTCTGCTATTGTTGGATGTCATATTCTATAAATGTCAATTATATCAAAATAATTAATAGTGATATTCAAGTCAGCTATGTGTGTATTGATTTCCTGACTACTTAATCCATCAATTATTAACAGGGGTGTTAATGTATCCAAATACAATGGTAGATTTGCCTATTTATCTTTCACTTGTATGAGTTTTTTGATTCATGTATTTTGATATCTTGTCATTAGGTATATTCAAATTTTGAATTGTTATGTCTTCTTGAAGAATTTACCCATTTACCATTATGTAGTCACACTCTTTACCCCTGACAATATCCTTTGTTCTGAAGTCTGCTTTGTTTGAAATTAATATAGCTACTCCAGCTTTCTTCTGATTGTTATCATAGTACATATTTTCCAACCCTTTAATTTTAACCTCTCAGTCTTATATTTAAAGTAGGTTTTCTGTAGACAGCATATATTTGGGCCCCATGTTTTATCTGACAATCTCTATATTTTATTTAGTTGGTGTATTTAGAACACTTATTTAAAGAAATTATTGATATATTTCTAACCTAAGTGTAGAAATTTTTTTTTATTTATTCTGCTTGATGATCTCTAAACCTCTTATATCCGTGGACTGGTATATGTCATTAATTTTGGAAATTTCTCAGCTAGTATTACACCAAATATTTTGGCTCTACTATTTTTCTTTTCCTTTTAATATTTCAATTATATCTGTTACATCTTTTGAAATTTCCTCACAGTTCTTGAATATTCTGTTCTTTTTTATCATTTGTTTTTTTCTTTTTACATTTCAGTTTGGGAAGATTGTATCAACCTATCTTCAGGTTTACTCAGCCTTGTCAAGTCTACAGTATTTTTATTTCCAGCTTTTCCTTTTTATTTATTTATTTTTAGAGAGAGGAAAAGAGAGGGGGAAAGAAAGGGAGAGAAATATCTGTGAGTGAGCAGTACATCAATTGACTGCCTCCTGCACATGTGCCTTGACTGGGAATCAAACCAGTGATCTTTGGGTTTACAGACTGGTACCCAATCTACCGAATCACACCAGCTAGGGTGTAATTCCAGCTTTTTCTTTTGAATATTTTTTAGAATCTCTTTGTTTAAATATTAATCTATTTTTGCATCAGTTCTTTTCTATGATTTCCATTGCAATCCTTTATATATTAATCATAGTTATTTTGAACTCCCTGCCAATCATTCCAAACTCTATATCATGTCCAAATCTGGTTCTGATGTATACCTTGTCTTATTAGACTCTTCCTTTCCCTTGTTTTGGCAAACCTTGTAGTTTTTTGTCCAATGATGGACATGTTGTGTTGGGTAATAGAAACTGAGGCTGTAGTGTGAAGATTTATGTTACTCTAACTAGGAGCTGGGCTTTAATGTTACTTATAGCTATAAGGCAAGCAGCTTCAAATTTCCTTAGTTTTTGTTTGTTTGTGTTTGTCTTCCCTTTCGACTTTGGACTTCTCTAGTTGCACTTCCTCAGAGAGAGATTGTCTTGCAATTCTTACAGCTGCAATACACTATTCTACTAAACCCAGTTGGTGTGGTGGTAAGGCGTAGGAGGGGGAGCATTCTATAATTTTCCAATTAAGCCTTTGTTACATATTAAGCCTATGTTTCAGGCCTATGATCTTTACACTTGTTTCTTCTTATAGACTTTTTCCTACTTAAGCAAGACAGGAAGGGTAGAGAGGAATGGTATGAGAGAAATGCCCTTCCTGCACAGTTCTGAGACAAGGCTCCCTTCAAGTGCTTCTCCATGGAGAGTAGACATTTGTCACAAAGAAAGCTCTAGGCATCTTTCACAAGAATTTCTCATTGACACACCTGCCAGAGCCACAGCAGGGTCTTTCTAAGATCTTTACCATGAGGAACTGGTATGGTTCCTATAGGCATAGCCTACAAAAATGTAAGGGTATTGTTAAGACAGTAGCCCCAGGATTTCTTTCTCTCTCTCATGCTAGTCCACACTCAGCCTCCAGAAATTCACCAAAATTATTATTTAGCCAGTTTATGTTCTTGGCATCTGCTCTAGGTAAACCAATCCCACTTGTGACTCTCTGCAGATTTTAGGTGGCCAATTTTTTTCCTGTAAATTTAGTGCTTTTATGGATCTAATAAAATTCATTGATTTCAGCTTGTCCCAATGTTTCTTGTAAGAATAGGAGTAACAACTTCTATGCTCTGTAACATCAGAGGTTTTAGGTTCTGCAGGGGTGGTCATTCTCAGGCAAAGTCTGGGTTGTGTTTTCTGGGAGAGGTTGTATTAAGCCAAAATGTGCTACAAGTTTTTTAAAAACAATACTCTAAATGCAGTATGTAATGGTACATACAAAACAATGAAACTAGACCACCAACTTACAACATACACCAGAATAACTTCAAAATAGATAAAAGACTTAAACATAAGCCTCAACACCATAAAAGTACTAGAGGAAAATATAGGCAGTAAAATTTCAGATACTCACACAGCAATATTTTTGCTGATACATCCTCTAGGGCAAGGAAAATAAAGGAAACAATACACAAATGGGACTATATCAAATTAAAAATCTTCTCCACAGCTAAAGAAAACATCACTAAAGTGAAAAGGGAACTGACTGTGTGGGAAAACATATTTGCCAATGATACCTCAGACAGCAGTTTGATCTCCACAATGTATAAAGAACTCATACAACTCAATGTCAGGAAAACAAAAAATCCAGTTAAAAAATGGGCAGAGGTCCTGAACAGACACTTCAAGGAGGACATGCAGAAGGCCCAGAGGCATGTGAAAGGATGCCCAACATCACTAGCCATCAGAGAGATGCAAATTAAAACCACAGTGAGATACCACCTCAAACCCGATACTAGTCAGAATAGTCATCATTAACAAATCAACAAACAAGTGCCGGTAAGGATGCAGGGAAAGGGAACTCTGGTATACTGTTGGTGGGAATGCAGGATATTGCAGCCACTGTGGAAAACAGTATGGAATTTCCTCAGAAAACTAAAAGTGGAACTGTCTTTTGATCCAGTGATTCCATTGCTGAGATTATACCCTAAGAATCCTGAAACACCAATTCAAAGGAACCTATGTACCCTTATGTTTATAGCAGTGTTGTTTACAATAGCCAAGTGCTGGAAAGAGCCTAAGTGCCCATCAGTAAATGAGTGGATCAAAAAACTGGTACATTTACACAAAGGGATGCACCAGAAAGAAAAAAGGAACTCCATGGATGGAACTGGGGAGTATTTTGCTAAGTGATATAAGCCAGGCAGTGAAAGACAACTACCATATGATCTCACCTATAAGTGGAACCTAATGAACAAAACAAATAAATGAGCAAAATAGAGCCAGAACCATGGAAACAAGGAACAAACTGACAGGGACCAGAGGAGAGGGGCCATGGGTATAAGAAAGGAAAGAAAGGGAAGAGCCTAGTTAAAGATCAAGTATAAGCCCTGGCTAATGTGGCTTGAATCCCAGCCTGTGAACCAAAGGGTTGCCAGTTCAATTCATGGTCAGGGCACATGCCTGGGTTGTGGGCCAGGTCCCCAGTTGGGAGCATGCAATAGGCAACCACACATTGATGTTTCCCTCCCTCTCTTTCTCCTTCTCTTCTCTTCCATCTAAAGATAACTAAATAAATTCTTTAAAAAAAAGATCAAGTATAAATGACCCATAGACGTGGAAAACAGGTTGGGGATTGACTGTGGGAGTGGGGAGGGAGATCAGGCAAGGAAGAACAATGGGGGAAAATTGGGACAACTGTAATAGAATAATAATACAAAAATAATATCATAAAAATAAATAAATATAGTATAAATATATGAATCTACAATGTCAATCAGTACAGTGAACTTAATAAAAAAACTGTACTAATAATTTTTTCTGTTCACTAAAGGAGAAATTATTAAGAGACTATTTTAGAAATTTAGTAAAGAAATCATAATTTTTATTAAAATGCATAGATGTGCTTTGAAGTTAAACCCCAAAGTGCTCAGAACATTCTTCAAAGAGGAAGTTGTGTTATTCATCAAAGCCTGATTACAGTTTCACTTGAGAAAACCCACAGGAACCCTATAAATCCAATGACATCCAAAGGGCTTCCTGATTATTTTTAAGGCTGAATTGTAAAAGGAAAAATAATCTGCTGTACATATTGAAGGTTGCTCCCCTTCTTCAACTAGCATTCTTCAAGTTTATTATGCTTTAATTGACTTTACATTGAATATTAGAAACAAAAATGATAACATGTAATAAAAGGTGGTAAAAAGTAGCTTATTGCACTTCAAAAAAAATTCTCTTTCTTCAGACCTATCTATGACAAAAGCATTTTAGAGTTATTCATTGTATGCACATGAAAGGATATACTGGGAATCTTCTGTGTTTATACATCTTATTGACTCAACTCCCCAAGATTTCAAGGAAAAAAAAGTATTGACATTGTTGTTTTATTTTTTATTCTATGCATTGATTTTTGGGCACTGACAAACAAGAACATTTCATAAGTAGAGTAATTTTTTTAAGTCTCTCATGTCTCAGCAAAAAATAGAAATCAAAAAGAAAAGTAAGGTAGTCTGCAAAGAGTAGATGTTGGAAAAGATACTCCATGGAATCTGGGCTTTGAATACAGCCCACTTTAACTTGCTATGTACATCCTCTGCTCTCATCCTTTCTTTAGCTTCCATCTATTACAAACCTCTAGATTTCCCTGGTTGGACTCTGAGGCATGTGCCATTACTCAAGTGAAATGATTTCTGGAATCCAACCATTTTTGATCTAGAAAAGATTGTAGGGATAAAATATTCCTTACTCATTGCTCAAAACAGAAAGCTAATGTTCTGTGGAACTTCAGTGATCTAGCCAAGATCACACAACTAGAACAAACGCAAGCCATCCATCATTTCTCCTTTGCTGCTACCTTTCTTTTATAACAGCAAACTAGCATGGACTTCTGATTCTCTAGTTTTATTTTGTTTGCTAAGGGAGGGGATTGAGAAAAGCTTGAGTCAATTTTCATTTTGGTGTGTTCTCTTCAGTTAAGCTGTTCTTTGAGTCACATGTTGTTTTTCCTTTGGGGTTTAATTGCCATTACACTGAACATAAAAATAACCCAGGATCTTAACATTTGTGTGTGCAGCAAGAACACTTGATTATAACCTCTTCATCAGTCCTATTTGGAAAAGCCACAGTCCTGTGCTATGTAGGGATTTTTTCCTCCCTGGAGCTTTTTGTCTTTGTGTGGGGAGCCAGCTTCTCCCTTGAGAAGGGCCAGGTGTAATCTTTCTGCTTATGTAACAAGCCTCCTTTTTTCTGCATGCAAGAAGAGCTCTTGGGCTCTGTAGTAAGCCTGTGACTATGCTAAGTGCCCCTCGGTTGGGGTCAGAGTCAGGCAGCCTCTCTATCATGATGCTCTCTGGAGCCTGGCTGGATTTATGTCCTTAGACTTGAATTCAGGGCTAGCTGGCTGTTTATTGCATTTGGAATATTTCTCCTTCTGCATTTGGTTCTGTCCATATTTTATCTTGTAAATGTTTGTTCTCTGTACTCAATTCTCTCTCCAACTCAGTCAACATTTATTTTCTGCATCAATACTCTCCCAATTCTGGGTGTTTACCTGATTGCTGTATTTGTCTTTCTTGCTCACTTTCACTTCCTTTTAATTCTCTCACTGTTGAATTTCTTTTTAAAGTAACTTTATAATAAAAGTCATCATTTATTTCTCTCTGGGTCTCTTAAGCTGGCCCTAACTCTGAATCCTCTTTGCTTTCTGTGAACAATGCCTCCACATATTCCCACAAAAGAGCAAACTCTTTGACACACATGTCTTTTTTTTTTAAATAAGATGATCTAATGAATTTTGCCTACTGGTGAAAACAGAGTCTACCTGAAAAACACCTCCAAATTCATCAGCTTCAAAGACATTTTACCCATTGTGACAAAGGTTAAGCAATGCATCTGGTGTCAATGACTTAATACTTCCTTGCTTCTGGTATCAATAAGAAATGACTCAGAGACATCATACCTATTGTTTTCCACTGCCTGGGAGGCTCTTTCTTCTACTCATTGCTTTTTTAATTCCTGCTTACACTTCATGAATTGATATCACCTCTTCATAGAAGTGACCCCTGATCCTCCAGACTGAATTATATATTTGTATTTAATCCTTCTATTTGGTTGATAGCTCAGACCTCTCCTTTGAACTACAGAATGATATCCCACTGCCTCCTTGGTATCTCCAATGGATGTCCAATAGGCATCTTAAACTTAAATACAAATTGAACTTTTCATTTGTTTCTCCCAAACCTGGTATTCCTCATTTTAGTAAATTTTATCATTTTTGACCTAGTTACTCAATTCAAAAACCTTAGAGTCATCTCTCTTAGGTTGGGTTTCTTAGAAGCAGAGCCTGAGATGAAGATTATTGTGCAAATGATGGATTGTGAGAGAACCCTCAGGAGAAACCTGTGAGGGTATGGAGGAAGCTGTACAGGCAAGAGAAAGAGCTTGGCAGAGATTTAGGTTCTGTGGGAGTTTAGCCTCAGCCTGATGCCACAGAAAGCTGTGGAGAATGAATGGCATGAAAATTGGCTCTGTGAGGCCAGGGTCTGGGCTTTGTTGCCACAGTGTCAGTGACAAGCTTCCCCCTCCTACCCAACATTTCTATATCAATGGGATCCACTGACTAGGTAAAGTCTCTAGAAAATGAGGCAGCTAAGAGCCATTAGCAAGCAACACTCACAACAAGTTGGGAATATGTGCACCAAGCAGATCAAAGGGTAAACAAAGCACTGAGAATTTACTATACCATTCTGAATTCATTTTGTCCTCTCACTGAACTGCCTCTTCCACATTCAATCAATCAGCAAATCCTAACAACCCTACCCCAAGTTATATTTCAACCCAACCATTTTCTCACTATCTTAACATCACCTTAGTCTAAACCACCATCTCTCACCTGGACTACTGTGGATCCTCTTGTCAGTAATTGTACTCCTCTCTCCCACAAGAAGTAAGAAATAAAAGAATTAAGAATGCTTTCTTGAAGATACACCATAAGACCAATCCAAAAAAAAAAAAAAAGAGGGGGGAATTGCACTTACAGAAGTAGAATGGCTCTTAAACTGATGAGACTAAGTGAACCAGCATACCCCCCAAAAAATATTTTAATCAAGGCAGAAGCTGGTCAACAGAAGCTACACAAAGAAGAATGACAAAGAGAAGCACTGAGAGAGATCCCAGAAGTCTGTCAATGGATATCACAATTATAACTTTGACAAGATCAATTCCATTTTTATTTTTATTTATTTATTTTTATCCTCACCCAAGGAAATGCTCAGAGAGAGAAGAGATACAGACAGACACACACATGCACAGAGAGAGAGAGAGAGAGAAACATTGATCAGTTGCCTCCTGTATGTGCCCCAACCAGTGATTGAACACACAACCTAGGTATGTGCCCTGACCAGGAATCTAGAACCATGTGAACCTTGTGAACCATGCTCATAAGATATATAGAAGGCATAAAGAATATGAGTAGTTTTACAACAAAGACAGTTTTTTCTCATTGTCTTGTAATTCATCAATATCGGGATATAAAAAGCCACAAAGTGATGGATTTCCTAGTCCACGAGTCTGATAGCCAGATCACAGACTGTGGCAGCCTCTACAGGATGTATGGCAGGTTGTGTTTTCCATAAATGACCACAGCAAGAGCTCCAGTTCCACTACTTTGCCATGCCCCCATCAAGAAGTGGGAGTCCATTTCCTCTCCCCTTGAATCTTGCCATAGTCAAATTGCAGATTCATTTAAAAAATAAATAAATGCTGTTTTTTAAGCCACTAAGTTTTGAAGCCGTTTGGTACATGACAATAGATAACCAGACAAGAAGTAACCATTGTCATAGCAGCCTAATGTTGCCATTCAATTACATGAATCATTTTATTTCTTCTTTATTTCCATAGTTTCTATGGTCCTTGGGCTCTACCATACCTGCTCAGGTTCAGTTTTATATATGTAGAATCTTGGATGACTTCAGGCATTCATGTGGCTCCCCTACCCATTTCTTAAAAGGCTGACATTCTCCACAGCTTTCTCTGGCTCCTATTCTCTTGCTCCTTTTGAATTATTTTCTGTACAATCATGGGTACAACTTTTCTATCTATCCTACTCCCTTAATGATTTCACTTAGTTGCAAAGCTTTAATAACATTTTTATACTATATACGTAACATTTTATTGCCAGATTAGACCTCACTGTGCACTCTAAATAATACTGCTCACTTGGATGAATAATAGACACCTCAAACTTAATGTTCAAACTACCCTCCTGATCTCGTGCTGCCTCAAAAATGTTCCTCTAGATCTTTCTCATCTCAGTAGGTGGAAATTACATATATTTGGTGTGCTCAGATTGAAAATTATAGAGGAAGGATGGCTGGAAGGGAGGGAGGTGAGGGATATTTATTTTAAGGAATTAGTTTATGTGATTATGAACACAGGCAAATCACAAGATCTGTAGGGTGAGTCAGCAAGCTGGAGACCCAGGAAAGGCCATGGTGTAGTTACAGCCCATCATGGAGGGCTGCAGCCAGCCGCCTGCTTTTCGTCTTCAGGTAGAGACACAGAGAGAGCGGGGGCCTCCAGCCTGACCTCACTCCACCTGAGAGCTCCTGGAGCTGGGAGCCTGGCCTTCTGGATGACAGACTGCCTGCTCCCTGCAGGACACCACGCTACTGCCCCTGAACCCAGGCACCAGGCGTGACGTCACAGTGGCTGAAACGCGCCAGCCTCCCAATGAACCGAGAGGCCCACCACTAGTCTCAGGTGGCCTGTGAGAACTCTACGAAGGGCAAGGAGAGGATTCATCTTCTGGCGCCTAGTTTCCCTAGCCTGTGCGGGAGCCTGGGTCTCTGGACCACCTTCAGAGAGAGCCCAGGGGCGGTGGAGCCTTTGAAAGCTTTCTGACAGATTTCCTTCCGTAAGAGATGACTTTCAGAACAGCAGAAACAAGTATGGTATGTGACTGATTTCAAGGCATGATGGCTGCAAAAGCTTTTTTTGTGGATCCAAAGCCAAAGCACTCCTCCAAAACTCCATGCTAGGACAGCACCTGCTTCAAGATATTACTAGTGGGCACCAGACCATCCACCAGCTAGTTCTGTAGCGCTTCCTCATCTTTTTCCCCAAGCCAGGTTAGCTCAGCCCTACCAGAAAGCCGAGGAGGTTTGGGTTATTATGGGAGATGTGAGCTCAAACTTTCAGAACCAAGTGCAACCTTGTTCCTTAGTGAAACTTATGACCGGAGAAGTAATCCAGCAGAGACAGAAGACAGTGTCTCTCTGTTTGAAGGCTGAACCTGAAGAGCTGGTGCTCTTTGAAGATTTGAATGTATTTCACTCTCAAGAAGAATTTGTGAGCCTGAATCCCACTCAACAGCTCACTTTGGAGAAGGAAGAACACAATGTTAAGAAGATGATGTTATTGGTCGAAGACAGTAATCCTGAGGGTGAAGACCTTAGGGAAAATTCTCCAGATTTTGACAAAATAGATTGTTCTACAGTCTCCGAGCAACATCCAGATTGTGAAAATGAAGAAGGAATAAATACATCCATTCCAAAGGAAAAGAAAATTAGAAATATTTTAGTTACCATTGAAAATGATATCCCACTAGAGGAACTCTCAAAATATGTGGATACGGATGTTATTGCCCTTATCTGAAATCAGAAAACAAGATGGTACACTTGTCCACAGTTTGGGGAAACAGCTTACCAAAAGTTCTTACCTTATTTCCCACCAGAAGACTTACACTGGAGAAAACCACTATGACTACAGTAACTGTAGGAAAAGCTTCTATCATAAAACAAATCTTAATAAACACAAGCAAATTCATACAATAGAGAAACTTTATTCACATTCTGAATGTGGAAATAAGTTAAGTCAAAATCCTAATCAGAGTTGCTATGAAGGACTCTATATAAGGAAGAAGATATTTAAGTGTCCAGAATTTGGGAAAACCTTCCCAGAGAAAAAATAATTTGTGCTTCATCTGCAGAATCACATGGTTTAGAGGCCATATGGTTGCAAAAAAAAAAAAAAAAAAAAAAGTGGGAGAAGATTTAGTCAGCTGTCAAACTGTACCTGGCATGAGAAATCCCATTCAGCATATAATACCCAAAAGCAGAAGTGAGATCGGGAAACATCGGATGGTCTTGCTTCAAACTGAAGTGTTTCATAAGGAATTCTGAATTCCCAGGCTGTCTAAAAAGATACAGATGTGTGACAACCTCATAATAGCCAAAACTGGATTAAATATCCATTTGGCTGAAATCTCAACTTTTAAAAAAATTCACAGGGATGAAAACATCCTCAAGGACTATACTTCAGGCTCCAGGTTTTTGGGACTAAGAAGCTTTCTTTTGTGAATTTATACAACAATATAAAGGTCACAGATCCCTTTCTTTAGAAAGGTTTTGAACATGAATCTAGAGGCTGCTTACCTGCAAGGCGAACAAAGTGACGCTGTGTACTGATAGTATACCTATTTTTTCCCTGCATATGAATTCACACTTGAGAAAAGAGAAATAACACAAAGGCCCTTTTCTAGACTGGTGTTCCTCCTGAAAGAACCAAACTACTCATTTATTAAGGCAAAGTTTCTATTAACAATTCATATAACCCTCTAAGAACACCCACTTAAAGTTTGGCTGTTGAAAGTGATCATTTGCTTTGGAATGTGGAAAAATACAGCAATTGAATAATGAAGACTTATTCTGCCATTTGTATTTGATTTAAACTAGCAATCAGTTTCAATAACATTTGCAATTTATGGTGAAAAGTGACTGTTTTACAAAAATGTTTTTCATAACAATTTTAAAATGTCTACTGTTTTTACTGTTTCTTGACCAGCTAGTAATTGCTCAGACAACTCTCTCATGCCTTTTCCTTGATGTGAAAGAAGTTCAGATTCCTCAGGCCCCACCACCCTGCCCTGCTCCATGGAAAGCTCTTCAGAGTGTTGTCCCTCTGCTGAGCCAAGAAGAAAAAGAAGAGGAAGACATTGGCTTGGATCCATGGCTGCTCAATAACTTCACCATTTGCTTAGTTCCCCTCTGAACAGTTATCAGAACTTTGACAATGAGTTGTCATTACCTCACATGAAAAGTTTTATTTTTAGAACATATGTTTCCATTGACCAGCTCACATTGCCCCTCTAATAGACAGGATTTCATTGTCTTCATTGTTGTAGATATTTGTTCTCTTTGGCATCCTGATATCCTGAGTTTTCTGACTTGTCTTCCCAGAGGTAAGACCAGCAGTATCTTCACAGGACCCTGTGGTTTGTGATTTTAAGGATTCTTGATCAGTTTTGCTCTTTTCAAGTTTCTCAGATTTTTTACATTGGTATTTTGATTGGAATAGGTTAATTCTCTATTTTTTTAACCTTACAAATTTTATTTCCCATCCAAAAACATGTATTTTTATTTCTTAGAATATTCCTGAATAAAGTTTTCCAATTTTGTTCATGTAAGTTCTACACAATTTTGTTATTATAAATTGATTTTACTATATTTCCTAGTTATTTCTCAAATATAGGAAAGTTATTTTAATCATACATTTGTGAAACTAGCCACCTCATTGAATGTTTTTAATTTTCAATAATTTCTCAGTTTTATTATAATCTGTGGTTAAAATTATACTATATACAAATTTTAAAATGTTAATCTTATCAAAGACACTTTCAAAGAGACACCCAGAATGTTTGACCAAATATCCGGACACCCCATGGCCCAATGAAGTTGACACGTAAAATTAACCATTATAGACGGCAAGTATAATATTTTCCTTGAACCTTCTGTTATCAGTTCTGGAAGCCCCTGCCTTGGTTTCTAGTGGTCTACACTGTACCTGTCTTCAGAGGATGTCCTAGGGCTACTGGAAACACAGTGCCCATGTGGATCAGAGTCAGCATGCACAGAGATCAATGAGTTTCTTGGAATTTGCCTCCCCTAGGGTATCCCTGAGCCAATGATTGATGGTGGATGAATATGAAGCCCCTGCTTCAAAATCAGATCTCCTTCACTCCAATCCTGGGTTCTCCTGGGATCAATTGCTTAATAAAATACTTGCACATGAATTTTTGTCTAAGAGTCTGCTCCTTAGGAAACCTGGCCTAAAGTAGCAGCAGTTATTATACCTTTTTGGCTTTGATAAATGTTCTCTCTTCCTTCTTAAAGCCAGGTCCTTTTCAGTTTTAAGTGAATATGAAGTTTCACAATGCTTGAATATTATCAAATGGTCAATTTAAAGTATTCTTTCTGTCAGTTTCACTAAGAAGAAAGCCTCAAAGTTAGGTAGATATGAGTTCTAGAGTCAGCATGTACCTCTAGTCTTAGCCTTCTGTGGGGAAAAAAGAGAGTCAACCTTGCTACAGTGTCCTGAGAGAGAAATCTCTACCAACACTTCCCAGAATGAAAATTTGGGGCAACCTGCCTGTTACATGCTACACTGAATGCTTTTCCATGAAATAAGAGCACTGGAGAAGAAGCCAGCTCTGGAACTATTAATAAGATTCAGTAAGCATTTAATTTATACATATGATTATTTATTTTATAATTGCAGGTTTCTGGAGGGTATGTCTTTCCCTCCCCAAACCCCCTTTGACTTAAAGATAATTACTAAAATGGCTCAGATCTGTTCGTAATGTGAAAGTTTCACATTTCTCAAAATGACTGAACCCCTGTGCCACTGAGCATTTCTTGAAGAGAAGTGGGGGCAAAAACCTCACCCCAATGAGTAGAATATTCTTTTTTTTTTTTAACTCTTGAGTAGGAACCTATTTTAATTACGTTTTTGCTCTTCTCTTTGCAAGAAACTACCAAGGAAACTGGAAAACACAGTTGTTTAAAGAATCTGATAATAATCAGTCAAATAAAGCCCTTTAGAAAATAGCTGTACAGTGTTCTTTGAAGCCAGGGCATTTCAAGGGATTTTCCTCTAGTTGATGAAACTAGGTCATCAAGCTATGGGATTTTGTGTGCATGTACACATGTATAAACAACGACACATGCACAGTTATCACTTCTTTAAAGCCTGGAGTAGCCTGTGATGAATGTTGACACACTGTGAGAAAGGAGGAGGATGAGAGAGAACCCATGCATATTTAAACAAGCACTTCACTAGTCAAAATCCTCTTGGTGGTCCAACAGCTTTCTCAACCACACTCTGTAAGTGACCTAAAGACAGGCAACACCACTGTACATTTTTTCCATTATATGTCTCACCTCTCTTTTCTTATTTGCTTCCCATCTCAAGTTTGGTTAGCCTCTTTGCCTTCCCTGACCTTCAAGGCTGCACAGCAGATGAGATACCCTTTGTTAAGTAAATGCCCACCAGATAGATGAAGGGAGACAGATTTCCAGCCAAAACACTAGCAACACACTGGCATGGACACAAGAAATGGAGTTACATGTCAGGACACTCAGTTGGTCCATTATGGATCAACTCTAAAAAGTAGGAATGAAAAAGAAGGCAAAATCCGCTCAAGGAGAAATTCATAGTCAGGCAGGAGTTTGGATTGAAATAGCTAGTAAAGTTCTTTGGTCAGAGGAGGGACACATCCCATGAACTTTTCTGGGAGATCACTTGGGCAGCGGTGTGGATAATGACTTGATGGAACAATAATGGAGCCAGGAAGACCGGACAGAGGCTGTTGAGGTTTGATGATCCAGGTCAGAGGGTAAGTACCAAGATATAGAATAGGAGAGAAGGGCAGATAACAGACATATTTGTTGGGTAGAACAGTCAGGAAGAAAGGATTTTTGAGGTCATGTCACTGTGACTGAAGATGATGCTGTGGAAGAAGCACAAAATAGCAGTGTCCCTAGGACCTCCCTCATCTCTGATGTAAGCAGGGAATATGTTATAAATGCTCAGTAATTACTTGGTACTCAATTGAGCTGATATTTATCTTTGATCTCAATCATTATCTGGAAGAGGCAATAAAATGATGAAATTGCAAATAATCTAACTATGGCCGATCTCTGGATCTCTTTCTCCATTTATAAAATGAACGAGTTGGATGAGGATCCTGACTGAGGTCTCCAGCTCTTATGCATCAAGTAGGCCAGTTCTCAGGGGGAAAAGCTAGAAGCTGTCTTCTGTGAGAATGTTGGCAGAATTCTTAAGGGATGAGCAGACTGGATGAGCATGTTCCAGACCTCCTCCAAACTCAGATATAAGCAGGAGGCTGCTGCATTTATTGATTTCTGTTGTTCACAGGCACTAAAACAGTCCTCGTTTCTGAAATTCTCTGTAGTGGAGTAAATAAAATGAGTCTTATTAGGGGGCAGGGGCTCCTCTGATGCCATGGTAGGATTACTGATGTATAAAATTGTGTTTTAATTTAAAATGAGATTTCTTTCAGTTAGCTGAAATGATGTTACTTTTGACACCTACTCAGCATCTTGAAAACAACCTGCTTCTCTTGCCATTGTTTTCCCCAGCCTCTGAGAGGGGATCCCTGGATTGTTGATGCAGCTATTCAGCAACAGCCTGAAAATACTTCATGGATAATATTCTCTTGATTGATTCACCAGGGTTTCCATAGTGCAAGTGGGAACCTGAGGTTTGAGCACCCCCAAACAAATCTTGCTAGCTCTGCCTTGAGTTTTGGGGGCTTGTTGGCAAAGACCCTAAAGGGAGAGCAGCGAGATTCCCAGTACAATCTTGTCCCACACTTCCCCCAGCTTAAGTCACTTTCTGCTGTTGTGCTCTGGCACACTGTTTCCCCTTGTCATTTCTGTGAAGTGAGTGGGAGGCTATACGGTGAACACTGTGTGCTCCTGCTTTAAAAGAAAGAAAGGAGAAAGGAGAGGTCCTGTACAGTTCTGCAATAATTTTAAAGCCAGTCCTTGATTACTGTATGAAGGGGAGATAGAGATCACACTTAAGTGAGCGCTCTGGGCTGGAATTTCCCTCAGGGAAAATGTGGGCAAGAGAAGACCCCTGGACTCAGAAACTTCAGTTTTAAATTTACAGCTTTCTTGTCTATGAAGTTGTAGGGGGGAGTTATCTTATCCTACTGCATATTACAGGTCTGAGGTTCCTAGAGATGTTTCCCTAATTGTTAAGCCAATAGTTTTCTCAATCAGTGGGGTTAACAAGTAGAGGCTAAGGGAGGAACATCTACATAGATAAATGTTTCTATCTCTCTTAGATAGAGCTATCCAAGGTCCTCAGGAGCTAGAGGGGTTGGAGTAATCTTTCAAACTAGGGATCTTCTGAAGATAAATGAAAGTGTTCTTAAGGTTTCCACTAGACCAGGAGGTCTAACAGAGACAAACAAGGCACCCACAGAAATCAGCACTCCTTGTATAAGATTACTCTGGTGAGTGTTTCACTCTTTTTCCTGCTCCCTACCACTACAGGATTAGTCCTATGGCCCTTGTTAGTTTACACTTTATCAAGCACCTTGTATCAGACATTTTTTTTTAATTTTAATTCTTGTTCAAGTACAGTTTTCTGCCTTTCACTCCCATCCCAGCCCACTGCCCCAGCCCTCCCCAGCTCCCTCCCATTTCCACCCCCCCTAGCTTTTGTCCATGTGTCTTTCATACTTGTTGCTCTAAACCCTTCCCCTTTCCCCTTGAAATTCCTATCCCTCTCCTCTCTTGTTCTCAATTTCAGTGTCTTTGGTTATATTATGCTTGCTTGTTTGTTCTGTTGATTAGGTTCCTGTTAAAGGTGAGATCATATGGTATTTGTCTGTCACCACCTGGCTTATTTCACTTAGCATAATGCTCTCCAGTTCCATCCATGCTGTCTCGAAAGGTAGGAGCTCCTTCTTTCTTTCTGCTGCATAGAATTCCATTGTGTAAATGTACCATAGTTTCTTGATCCATTCATTTACTGATGGGCACCTAGGTTCTTCCAACACTTGGCTATTGTAAATTGTGCTGCTATGAACATTGGGGTGCATAGATTCTTTTGGATTGGTGTTTCATGGTTTCTAGGATATAATCCTAGCAGTGGAATTGCTGGGTCAAAAGGTAGGTCCATTTTTAGTTTTCTTAGAAAATTCCATACTGTTTTTCATAATGGTTGTACCAGTCTGCAATCCCACGAACAGTGCACTAAGGTTCTCTTTTCTCCACAACCTCTCCAACACTTCTTTGTTGCTTTGTTCATGATGGCCATTCTGAACAGTGTGAAGTGGTATCTCATTTTGGTTTTAGTTCGCATCTCAGCGACAGCTTGCAAAACTGAACATCTTTTCATGTATCTCTGGATCCTCTGTATGTCCTCCTTGGAAAAGTGTCTATTTGAGTCCTTTGCCCATTTTTTAATTGGGTTGCTTGTCTTCTTAGAGTGGAGTTGTGTGAGTTCTTTATATGTTTTAGAGATTAAACCCTTGTCTGAGGTATCATTGGCAAATATGTTTTCCCATACAGTAGGTTCTCTTTTTATTTTAATATTGTTTTCTTTAGCCGTGCAGAAGCTTTTTATTTTTATGAGATCCCGTTTGTTTATTCTTTCCTTTATATCTCTTGCTCTAGGGGACATATCAGTGAAAATGTTGCTGCATGAAATATCTGAGATTTTCCTGCCTATGTTCTCCTCTAGGACTTTAATGGTGTCACAGCTTATATTTAAATCTTTTATCCACCTTGAATTTATTTTTGTGTATGGTGTAAGTTGGTGCTCAAGTTTCATTTTTTTTCACATAGCTGTCCAGCTTTCCCAAAACCATTTGTTGAACAGGTTATTTTTACTCCATTTTATGTTGCTGCCCCCTTTGTCAAATATTAATTGACCATAGAAATGGGTTTATTTCTGGGCTCTCTGTTCTGTTCCACTGGTCCATGTACATGTCTTTATGCCAGTACCAGGCTGTTTTGATTACAATGGCCTTGTAATATAGTTTGGTATCAGGTAATATGATCCCTCCTACTTTACTCTTCTTTCTCAAAATCGCAGCAGCTATTTGGGGTTGTTTATGGTTCAGTATAAATTTTTGAAGTGTTTGTTCTATGTCCGTGAAATAGGCCATAGGTACTTTAATAGGTATTGCATTGAATCTGTAAATTGTTTTGGGTAGTATGGGCATTTTGATAATATTAATTCCGATCCATGAACACGGTATATGTTTCCATTCGTTTGTGTCTTCATTGATTTCTTTTCTCAGTATCGTGTAGTTTTCTGCATACAGGTCTTTTACCTCCTTGGTTGGGATTATTCCTAGGTACTTTATTTTTTCTTGTTGCCATATCAAATGGAATTTTTTTCTTCATTTCTGTTTCTGCCATTTCATTGTTGGTATACAAAAATGCCTTTGATTTCTGGATATTGACTTTGTATCCCACTGTTTTGCCAAATTCCTTCATTACATTGAGGACGTTTTTGCCAGAGTCTATAGGATTTTCTATGTACACTATCATGTCATCCGTAAACAGTGAGAGTTTTGCTTCATCCTTTCCGATTTGGATGCCTTTTATTTCCTTTTTTTGTCTGATCACTGTAGCTAAGACTTTCAATACTATGTTGAATAGGAATGATGAAAGTGGGCATTCTTTTCTTGTACCTGATCTTAGTGGGAAAGCTCTAAGTTTTTGTCCATTGAGTATGATGTTGGCTGTAGGTCTCTCATATATGGCCTTTATTATGTTGAGGAATGCTCCTTCTACTCCCACTTTGCTGAGTGTTTGTATCATAAATGGGTGCTGTACCTTACCAAATGCTTTTTCCACATCTATTGATATGATCATGTGATTTTTGTCTTTTCTTTTGTTTATGTGATGTATGACATTTATTAATTTGTGAATATTGTACCATCCTTGAATCCCAGGGATGAATCCCACTTGTTCATGGTGTACAATCTTTTTAATGTATTGTTGGATGCAGTTTGCCAATATTTTGTTGAGGATTTTAGCATCTATGTTCATCAGCGATATTGGCCTGAAATTTTCTTTCTTTGATGTGCCTTTATCTTGTTTTGGGATTAGGATGATGCTGGCTTCATAAAAAGAGTTTGAGAGTCTTCCATCATTTTGGATTTTTTGGAATAGTTTGTGGAGGATAGGGGTTAGCTCTTCCCTAAATGCTTTGTGGAATTCTCCTGTGAAATCTTCTTCTCCAGAGCTTTTCTGTGTGGGGAGTTTTTTGATTCCTGCTTCAATTTCATTTGCTGTTATTGGTCTGTTCAGGCTTTCTGCTTCTTCTTCATTGAGTTATGGATGATTATATTTTTCTAGAAACTTGTCCATTTAACCTAGGTTTTCAAATTTCTTGGCATACAGTTCTTCATAGTAATTTCTTACAATCCTTTGTATTTCTGTGGTGTCAGTTGTAATCTCTCCTCTTTCATTTCTGATTGTGTTTATTTGGGTCCTCTCTCTTTTTTCCTTGATGAGCCTGCTTAAAGGCTTGTCGATTTTGTTTATCTTTTCAAAGAACTAGCTCCTGGATTCATTGATCCTTAGAATTGTGCTTTTACACTCTATGTCATTTAATTCTGCTCTGATCTTGGTTGCTTCCTTCCTTCTACTTGCTCTGGGCTGTCTTTGTTGTTGTTCCTCTAGTTCTGGTAGGCATAGCATTAAGTTGTTTGTTGGAAATGTTTCTATCTTTGATAGGTAGGCCTGTATCAATATGAACTTCCCTCTTAGGACTGCCTTTGCTGTGTCCCATAGGTTTTGGATTGTTGTGAGTTCATTTTCATTTGTTTTCAGAAACTTTTTGATTTTTTCCCTAATTTCATTCTTGAACCATTCATTGTTTAATAACATGCTATTCAATCTCCATGAGTTTGAGGGTTTGGAGTTTTTTCCTTGGAGTTGGTTTCTAGTTTCAACCCCTTGTGGTCAGAGAAAATGCTTGATATGATTTCAATTTTCTTGAATTTGTTGAGGCTTGTTTTGTGTCCTATCATGTGGTCTATCTTTGAAAATGTTCCATGTGCATTTGAAAAGAATATGTATTTAGTTTCTTTGGGATGAAGGCTTTATATATATCAGTTAAGTCCATTTCATCTAGAGTGTTGCTCAATGCCACACTATCTTTGTTGATATTTTGTTTAGAAGATCTGTCCACTTTTGACAGTGGGGTGTTAAAATCCCCTACTATAATTGTGTTGCTGTCAATATCTTTCTTGAAGTCTTTCCTCTAAGACTTTCTTTATGTATTTGGGTGCTCCTATATTGGACGCATATATATTTAGAATGTTTATGTCTTCTTAGTGCATTCTTTCCTTGAGTATAATCAAGTGACCTTCAGGGTCTCTTTTTATGGCCCTTTTTTTGAAGTCTCTTTTGTCTGATATGAATATTTCTAGTCCAGCTTTTTTCTTGTCCATTTGCTTCAAAAATTTGTTTCCAGCCCTTCAATTTGAGTCTGTGTAGGTCTTTTGTCCTGAGGCGGGTTTCTTGTAGGCAGCATATGTGTGGGTCATGCTTTCTTATTCATTCAGCTATGTTGTGTCTTTTGATTGGAGCATTTAATACCTTTACATTTAAGGTTACTCTTGATAGGTGTTTATTCATTGCTGTTTTTATACTTGTCTCCCTCTCCCTCTCTCTCTCTCCCTCTCTCTCTCTCTCTTCCTTCCATCCTTTCCTTAAATCAGTCCCTATAGAATCTCTTTTAGAACTGGTTTGGTGGAGGTGTATTCTTTTAGACTTCTTTTGTCTGGGAAGCTCCTTATTTGGCCTTCTGCCTTGATCTAGAGCCTTGCTTGGTAAAGTAGTCTTCGTTGCAGGTCTTTGGTTCTCATTGCCTAGAATATTTCTTTCCATTCTCTTCTGGCTTGGAGTGTTTCCATTGAGAAGTCAGCTGCTAACCTTATTGGGGTTCCCTTGTATGTAACTTCCTTTCTCTCCCCTGATGTCTTTAAGATTCTCTCTTTGTCTTGGAGTTTTGCCATTTTAATTATGATGTGTCTTGAAATGGGCCTCTTTGGGTTCCTCTTGATTGGGACTATCTGTGCTTTGTGTGGCTTTGGATTTGTGTGACTTTTTCTCTAATCAAATTAGGGCAGTTTTCCATCATACTTGTTCAAACAGGTTTTATATTCCTTGATCTTCTTCTTCTTCTGGTATCCCTATTATACAGGTGTTATTATGTTTCATATTGTCTTGCATTTCTCTTAATCCCTCTTTATTCTTTCTGAGCCTCTTTTCCTTCTTGCTCTTTCTAGGTGTTTTTTTCTACTTTGTCCTCCAGCTTACTGATCTGATCTTCTGCTTCATTGAGCCTGTTTTTGATTCCTTCTACTGGGTTTTTTAGTTCAGAAATTGTATTCTTCATTTCCTCTTGGCCCTTGTTGATAGTTTCTACTTCCTTTTTCATGTTGATATAGTTTGCAGTGAGTTCATTGTAGTCTCCCTGTAGTTTCTGATAATTCACTGTGAGCTCATTGAGCTTCCTGATAACCATTGCCTTGAACTCAATATCTGATAGTTGAGTTGCCTCTCTTTCATTTAGCATTCTTTCTGAAACTTCCTCTTTTCCTTTCATTTGGGGATTGATTCTTTGTCTTCCCATTGTTTGTGAGACTCTTCTTGTTAGCGTCAGCTTCTTAAGTTGATCTGTTCTGACTCCCTGGGTTTATGATGTGAACTTCTGTGGTAGAATACCTGAGAGATTCAGTAAGTGCCATCTCTTTGATGTCCCAAGCTCACTGGTGTTAGGCTGTCATTTAAGTTGGTTCTGTGTTTGTTTTTGGATTTTGATTGTTCTTGGGTTTTCTTTTGTGGGTTCTTCCCACCAGCTGGTTAACTGAGGGTCTCTCTGTCCACCACCTCAAGTATTTTGTTGTACTAGTGTCAGCAGGTGTATTGAAGCTGGTTCTTCTATGTGTACAAGGTTTTGAGGATTCTCTCTTGCTCTTGTTCAGTTGTTTGTTCTGGGTAATTTCTCCACTATTTAGCTGTATTTTCAAATAGATCCTGGATTGAGGTTAGTGTGGCTTCTAATCCTTCCTTCACCTTCTTCTGTTGTTATCTGTTGTTGGTTCCTTTATTGTTGGGTTTCCTCTTTCAGCAGGTATCCTGGTGTTTGCAGCTTCCACATACTCTTTTTTGTGATCAGTTGGAAGGGGAAGGCAAAGTGGTTTAATACAGCAGGAGTGTATTCTATGATATTTACAGTAGCAGCCAGTGGAGAAGAGATAGGAGATCCTTTGGTTATGTCTAGTATTAATTGTGATATTCCACCCAACTAGCCACTTTTTAGAACAGATGGAAAGAAGATAAGAGTCTTGTTGGGGAAGGAAGGATTGTGAGTTGGATCTAGAAATCAGTGAGCTTGTGAGAGTTCAGACTCTGAAGTAAGGTGAGAGTAAAGGATAGTTAATAGGTGTAGTGTATGACAGAATAGAGTTAACCACTACAATAATAGAGTTCAGGAATCTGTGAAGTAGGCTATCTGTGAGGGGTGTTGTGCAGTATTTACAATTGTATAAAACAGCTATTATTTACAATAATAATGGAGCAACAATCATATGACAGAATCTATATGACCTGGATAAGAATAGGGAGTATAGGACCTTCAGTAGTGTTCTAATGGAACAGAAGTGAAGTGAAGTGAAGTATAGTAAATTAGCAATATGCTATGGAAGAGAAAACAGGGGAAACCTGTCAAATGACACAATTTAACCAGTCAAGCAAAAAATACTAAACAGAGAGAAGAGGAATACAAAAATACTATTAAAATAAAAGATGTAAGAAAAATGAAAAAATAATAATACAAATATGCAATAGCTTGTAGGTTCTCTGTAGTAGCAAAGTGAAGTTTGTCTTATTGTCTCAGCTGTTGGGATGACCCCTCTTTGGGTCCAGCTCTGGCCTTTTCACAGTTCCAGGTTTTTTTGTCTCATGTGTGGGAATTAAACTAAAAGAAGAAGACGGAAGAAGAGATAAAATTGGAAAGAAAGGAAGGAGGAATAAATCATAAAGAAGGAAAGAGAGGGTAACGGAGTTGAAAGATAAAACAATAATAAAAATTAAAAAATAAAGAATTACTTTTTTAAAAAGCCTCTTGTTGATTTCAAACTTGCCAAACCAGTTTTGCTGGTCTTCCTGGCTGCAGCAGTTTGAGGGGTGACTGGTTTCACTTTTCTCCCTTCCTCATCTGCACTCAGTCAGCCTCCAGCCCAACTCCCCAACAGCCTCTGGTCTCCCAGGTTCTGCAACAGGTTAGTGAGCACACTCTCCCCCAGGCTAGCCAGGTGCCTCTCCCTGGGGCTTGGGTGTGGGATCCAGGCCTTCCTCGATGGCACTGTCCCTGGGCTGTGGGCATGCACATGGCCCTCTGAGCCACCTCAGGAGCACTGCCCAGCTGGGTGGGGGGAAGGCCGGAGTGGCTGCTGCAGGAGAACTCCCCAAACAGTGTCTCTTTTCTCACTTTTTCTTTTTGAGAAATTCCTCCTACTCAAGCCTGACACTTTGTACAGAGGCCTGGCCTCTCACACACCCCAATTCTCCAACCAGACCGGTGACTTTCCATTTCAGGGCCTGTCAGACCCAACTCTCAACTCTCCCTAGCCACTTAGTCCTTATTCCTCTCTCTGTGACTTCAAGCAACCAGGTCTTTCCCGATGCTTCTCAAACCTTGTTTGGCAGGGGAGGGAGCCATAGACCCAGCTCTCTCCCAAGAACCCTGTGGCAGACCCTGCAGGTGCTGGCCTGGGGCTGCAGCCTCCCAGGTCCCAGGGACCTTATTGTCCTGAAGCACTCTCCTTACTGTCTGGTTTTCCAATGTCTGCTACAATTTTTGGTCTCCTATCTTCATATATGGTGGGGTACTGTTGGCTGTTTGCTCTGTTCCTCCATAGATTGGGTAGGTTTTTCTCCCATGTGTAGGGGGAATTAGAATCTGCTCCCTTCTACCTCACCACCATCTTCAGTCCCTTCAAGTCACCAATATTTTAAATACCCAATATCTTATGTGCTCAATCTTAAAGGCAATAGAAAACCAAAAGCTCATAATCACTCATCTTTGTGCCTTTTAATGTACAGTGTTGCTGCATGCTTCTTTTTGATCTTTACAGGAAATGGAGAAGAATGTGTGAAACAGAGCTTCCTTCCTTTGCCTCTGTGAGAACTCAGGCAGCAAGTGCCTGGTTTCTGCAGCACAGAGTTGCTGGCTGTGTGCTCACAAGAACTGGCTGGAATGTAATCTATATCAGACAATTTGTGCAGTAGATTGTTTTTGCAACAGCTCCTTTATCAGTGCCTTAAGTAGTCCCCTCCTACACTGACTCTAGGCTTGGCCATGTGACTTGCTTTGGCCAATGGAACATTAGCAAGCATACTGCAGACAGAAGATTGAAAATTGCTTACACATTAGGGAACAAACTCATCACTTGTAGAACTTTGCAGCTGTGATGCAAATAACCTCAAGTTAGTCTGCTGTATGATGAGAGATCACACTGAACAGAAGAGATCTATTCCAGGTGAGACCATCTTAAACCAGTCAAACTCTAGACAATTTAGGTATTGATTACAGACACATAAGTGAGCACATTTGAGACCAGAAACTACTTTTGACTGAACCTATCCTGAATTGCCAACATACAGAATCATGAGATAAATAAATGGTTATTGTTTTAGGCCAACAAGTTTAGAGTGTTTGTTACACACCAAGTGCTAGCTGATATACCTTGTGTTGCTGTAAAAAAAAAAACTAGAGAGAAAATCCACAAATAAAGCACTCAGTACTATACCAGCATATAGAAAATAGTCAATAGATGGTAGCTATTATGATTCTTTGGGGTAGATCACACTTACTAAAGAAGAAAGAGTGATGTCTGTGCCCATAAGGATTTTCCCACATTCCAATTTTGTGAATAAACCTGCTCATATGAAATGATGAAAAAATTTAAAGTGCTGTGCCTTTGAATGCAAAAGTACTTTTGCATTACTAATATTTGAGTATTCTCACTGAGGCTTCTTCATAGTTTGTACCAGAAGAATAGAAATGCTGATTACTTAAAGAACTTTGTTCTGATCCCTAAGATGAAGTGGGTGGGTTTGATTTCTTGTTACGAAAGTAACCTCTTTCAATAAGCCTTGAATTGATCATTTCTCTGTGTGAATGCTTGTTTTGCATTGCACACCAATACAGTTCACAGACTATACATTTATATTAGAAACAATAGACACACGTAGAATCCCCTTGATTTTATGAAGTGCAACTATTCAAAATGCAAATACATATCTATAAAAATACTCATTACTTAAAAGTGTTTCATCTCAATATATAAGGTAGGATTCATTATAAAGATTTTAAAAATGATTTTGTCTTATTCCTCATTTCACAAATGACAAAACTGTGGCCCAGAAAAATTGAACTGTCAGCTCAGTGTCTCAAAGCTTATTAATGGCAGAACAGGGACTAAAAATTGGGTTTTCTGGGTCCTACTCCAATTTCTTCATCACTGGGTGTATTGTAACAGCCATCCGCCAATGAGACAGAATGCATTTTTAAAATATAATATTATTCTTATAAACTAAGGTAGCAGTCATTGATGGTTCAAAAGTATAGTGAAGCACAAATTAGAGTAAAATATCATGTAATCTTTTCATACAGAAGTGATCATTTATATGTATATGTATGTATATCTTTCTAATCATCTTTCTACAGACATAAACTGTATTTTTAAAAAGACAAAGAGAGATAAAACTATTTTATTTTTAACTCATTTTTCCCCTTTAATACTGCATTGTAAATATAGGTTCTGTGTCATTAAATATACATCTATAACATCATCTTATCAGTGTCTTTATCTCCCTGTGGCTTTTGTATGTGCAGACTCAATGGGCTTGACTCTTAAATTAGTTCTGTCCTGAATTTTTTTTGCCTATTAAGTCAGCCTTAATTTGCTCCAGAAATAATTCTACTGAGTCTCTGGACCAAAAAGTAAAAAAACCACCTTAGTCACAGTCTAATTAAAAGAAGCCAAAGCCCACAGCTCTTAGACATCAGGAAAGATGTTCAGTGTTGTTTATGATAAGAGAAATGTGTATGAAATCATAATTACCCCTTTTCATTTGTTAAATTGGAAAAGATCAAATAAGTCTGACAACACTGAATTGGAGAGCATGCACAATGTGGAAAAATCAGAACTTTCATCTATTGCTGGAAGGAAGGGATATTGGTACACCTCAATGTAGAGAAACTTGGCAAAAACTGTTAAAATCCCAAGTACACACATCTTTCAATTCAGCAATACCTTTCTAATTCTATATTTATCTTCCCAAGTGCAAAATGGTATGTGCTTGAAGTTAAAGATTGCAACACAGTTTCTAATAAATAAATACTGGAGACCTCTTAAATATTCATAATTAGGGAATTGATGGCTTATGCATTGGATATTGAACCACATAGCCACAAAGAAGATAAGGAAGCCTTATGTGTATTGATCTGGGCAAGCTCCAAGAATTTTTGTTAAATGAGAAAAGCAAAAAACAGGATAATTCCTAGAATGTGTTGCCATTTGTGTTAAGATGAAAAATATATTCACTTTCTCAAGAATGCTAAAGAGATCCCTTTGTCATTCAGAATCTTGAGTACCATGGAAACTGATAGATAGCCTTGAACAGATAGCAACTTGGGTCCAAGTTTTGGCAGTCTCCATAAATTAGCCACATACAAGTTGTGCTTCTCATGTCACTTGCATTGTTTACCCACCAGTCTGCTTTTTTACTTTGCTCCTACAGATGGCTGCTTTTCTCATCAAGGATATTGGGCAAATTTAACAATGTTTAAGGCTAGAAAAAGGTAACTTATGTATTAGCATAAGACTTTGATTCTCCAAATCAACACTTGTGATTGGTCTTTTATAAACAAACCCTGTGACATGAGTTATAAATGATCTCATAGGCCCCCAAACAAATAAAAAGGTTGAAAATAAATGGAAAGCACTGTCAAAATCTTAACTGCTGCTCATTGCTGGGTGTTAATGATTCAGGTAGAGGAAGTCTCCTGCAAATGGAGACTGAGCAACTGAGGCTGGGAAGCCTGAATTTACAATCTGGTTTTACCCTAGGGATGAGCAAAGCATCTCGGCTGATGCCTTTCATGGTCACACACACATTTTTCAAGTTGTCTCTGACCTTTGAAGAGGAAAGCCATAGTCTTCTGTTACAAGAGAGTCCAACCATCTGCAGCCAGTTACTATCACCTCTGTTCCACAAAAAGATGGTGCTTGAGGTAGGGCCCCAGGCCTGCCACTGTCTTCCAGTTACTGTAGCATTCTTTCCCTCCTTTACATTATCCTTCTTGTGAACATAATTCAGTGTCTGCTGCATATTTCTACATTCCACTAGGAGTTTGAGAAACAGATAACACTAATAGATGGTTCAGCCAGCTTTTCAGTTATAGTGTTCTTAAAGTCTATTCTGTTTGGTTTTAACATTTTTTTTTTATCCTTCTTGCTGAGGGCAAGAGACTCAAAGCCCCAGTGCTTCAAGATTTAGGTTTGCCTTAAACTTTGTGCCTTCTGATGTCCTATGGCAGATACTGTTAGGATCCCTTCTGTAACCTCTCAGTACTCACCTCTATACTTTGAAAGCAAATACCAGTGATTCTCTTCCTGCAGGCTCTCTTCTTGTCTATGTTCAGAGAATGTCAAAAGTGCCAGAGTCAATATCTCTGGAATCATCTTCAACCAATAATGAATGGGGAACTGGACCCTTAAAATCTCAGTTTTCTCATCCTTCACTTGTAATAGCTTAGGCAAGTTCCTCAGCTGCATTATACTCCACTTGGTCAAAGAGATAACCTGCTTGATCATACACATAGTTACAAATGCAGCAGTGATATGATATATGACTAGGAGAAATCCTAGTTAATAATACATATGTCATCTAATACTGTATCTATTAACAAATTAAATTCATGGAGAATCTTGCTGGTGAAGAAATAAGAGAATTCTTTGAAGTGTAGAAATTACAACAAAAAGATCAAATCCAAGAAGCAAGCAATGCTGGTGCCAATATTTCCTCTGTGATTATCTTTGATGTCAAATACTCTTTAGTATAGACCTGGGGGGGAACCTTGCTGAGAGAAGTTAGAGGGGTAATCCATTCAAGACCAATCCACTTGGTCATGGCAGTGAAGGAACATTAATAAGAACCACACAGAAGAAGGAAGGAAAGAAGGAAGGAAGGAAGGAAGGAAGGAAGGAAGGAAGGAAGGAAGGAAGAAAGAAAGAAAGAAAGAAAGAAAGAAAGAAAGAAAGAAAGAAAGAAAGAAAGAAAGAAAGAAACTCCTACCTTTTACCACAGCATGGATGGAATTGGAGAATATCATGCTAAGTGAAATAAGCCAGTCAGTGAAAGACAAATACCATACGATCTCACTTATAAAAGGACCATAATGAACAAAATACACTAATGAACAAAAGAGAACCACGTGCATGGAAATGTGAAACAGACTGACAGTGACCAGAAGAGAAGGGGGAGGAGGATAATGGTGGAAAGAAGGGGAAGTGAATAGTCAAAAAACATGTATGAATGACCCACGGACATGGACAACAGTGGTGGGAATTGACTGTGGGAGAAGGTGGTGGGATGGGCTGAGGAGGGCAAAGGGGGAAAACTTGGGACAACTGTAATAGAATAACAATAAAAGACATGATAAAAATTAATAATAATAATAATAATTTTTAAAAGAAACTTGCTTAAAAATATGTGGCCATAAGCTACCATCACTGGGCAGAATTTATGTAAGCCATGTGTCTTGAAATAATCCAAGGCCTGACCCTAAAGTGTTCCTGGGTTGGTAGTACCCCAATCAGCTGGTAGAAACAAAGGCACCTCCTTTTCAGTGGACCATCAACTTAACTCAAATATCCAAAACACTCCCAGAGATGAAATTCTAAAAGAAATGAGCTTGCCCTGGCCATTGTGGCTCAGCTGGAGCATTGACCTGTAAATGGAAAGGTCATGGGTTTGATGATCTGTCAGGGCAAATAACTAGGTTACAGGTTGGGTCTCAGGTTAGGGCACATATGAGAGGCAACCAATTGCTGTTTCTGTCTCACATCAATGTTTCTCTCCCTTTCTCTCTTCCCTCCTCTTTCTCTAGAATTAATAAGCATATCCTTGGATAAGGATTAAAAATAATAATAATTATTATTATTATAAAAGAAATGAGCTCGAATCAAATATCAACACACACATGGGAAACAAGATACTATATGTGACCATCAGAAAGAACAATAAACAACATAATCAGACTGATAATGACTGGAGACAATAGAATTAACAGAAGCAGAACATAAGATAAATAGGTTTAATAAATGTGCAGATATAAGAGAGAAAGAAATATGGTAAAGAAATAAAAGACATTCAAAACTGAGCAAGAAAAGAATCAAATGAACTTCTGAAGATAACTGTCATATTTAAAAGAAGAAGTTCATTGGAAGGGGAAAACAGTAGATTAGACACATCTAAGACTTTATGAATGAGAAAATAAATCTGAACAAAAGTACCCCAAGATGGGCAAATGTAGCACAGAGAGAAGTTGACAAAGGACAAGATGAAAGGTCTAACATGTCAATCAAGGTTCTTTAAAGAAAATTAAGAAGCAATATCTAAAGAAATAATAGCTGAGAAATTTTTAGAACTAATAAAAAATTATATTAATTCTCACATTTAGAAAGTGCATTGATCCTGATGAGGATAAATAAGAAGAAACCTATATGTAAATATACCCTAGTAACTATATAATCCTATATTTTTTCTTTAAAAAATCTAAATAGCCAGGAAAAATGACAATTACAAAGACAGCTGCTATGTCAATGACAATAGAAGGTGCAGGACTGTGAAATGAAGTTTTTCAAAGTGTTAACACAAACATCTGTCAGCATGGAGTTATACAGCCAGTACAAATAAATTTGAAAGAAAAAAGATTAACTGAAGAAATTTACAAACAAAATAAAGACATTTCTACCAATAGACATTAACTACAGAAATGTCAGAAGATAAATTTCAAAAAGAAAAAAAAGATGCCTGAAAATTCTAAGATGCAAGAAAGAATAGTAAACAAAAAAATTATAAACATGTCATGGAACATTATTGAAGTTAAAAAATAAAATTGAATGAAAATCCTTGACAATGGTAGTATAGAAATCAGGAAGAGATTGGGGGTAAAATATTGGAAAATCCTTGTTTTGGAGAAGTGAAAAGACTATGCTGAATTTTCAACCTGGTTAAGCTATGTTAGATAAATATATTTGATTTTCTGGGTTACATAAAGAGGTCTTCTGGGCATGAGAGGATTCTGTTTCTGAATCTAGATACTGGTTACATGAGTGTGTTCATTTTGTGGAAAACCAGTATGATGTGCACTTGTGATATTCACATTATTTTATATGCAAAAAAAATACATCATTAAAAATTTAAACAGTAAGGAGAGAACTATCTAGGGTAACCATTGGAATAACAGAAATAAAGAATATTTAATAGGACATATAATTTCCCGACCAAGAGAGGAAAAAAGTGAATTAGAGAAACATACTCATGATTCAGAAGAAGACAAGGTAAAAAGTAAAGCCAAATAAAAAGAAGCATGAAAAAGAAAAATTTAAAAGAAACAATAAAATAGTATAATAAAAGAGAATTCAAATATATCTGTACTCACAATAGGTATAAATTTTGTTAAAAAGCAAAAATTTACAGACCACCATATGATCTTTTAAAATGTCAAGCCAATGGTACTTATAAATGCCTAAATCTAATGATATGAGATACTATGCAAATACTAACTAAAGGAGACTTGGTATAGATATATTCAAATTACATGAAATAGACTCTTGACAAAGCATTATTCAGAGGTAAAAATGGGCCACTAGAAGTTGGTAAAAGTATCAGTTCACAAAAGTATTACAGGATTTCTAAACTTATATGATGTTAATAAAAATAGCTTTAAAAAATACATTTGTCAAAGACTCAAAGAAAAGCAAATCTACTGCGGTAATGGGAGATGTTTAACTCTCTTTTCTTTGTAATTTAATGGTCAAGAAGGGAGGGAAGCATAGGATAAAAAGATTTGAATAACAGCCGGCACAAAAATTTCCTCTTAAAAAAATACCATCCTTGGAAGAAACAAAAACCTTTTTAAAACATGATCAGTACATGAGATGACAACAAGAACACCTACATATCTCTAGATGGGCTTGTCTAGAATAGTCTTTTAAAACAAACAAAACCAAAACCCTGAGGTTTTTTTTTCTGATTCCAAAATCAATATAATAAGTTTAAATAAAATTACAAGGTATAGTAAATACACTGTTAGACATTTGCTCTTTCTGGGACTCCTTAATTCTACGTATAAGACAGGAAGTGTTTTTAATAAGTCTGTGTTGAAAAAGTCACGCACATTATCAAACCCAGTGCAGGTGACCACAGACTTATTATTTAATTAGGCCTCTCCATTCTCCTTTGATGCCTGGAAAATCAGTGGTTTGTAATTACAGAAGAAATAAGCCAGGTCAATGTATTAGCTGTGGTTACAGGATCCAATAAAGAGATTGTTTTCTTCTGTCTAATTAGAGGGTGAATTTAAGAGCAGGGTGATAACTTTCCAAAGTTATTAATGGGAACTTTCCAAAGACCCTCCCTGAGAAAAAGTCTGGATACACATACAGCTCTTCAGGATCAAAAACTTAAGTAAAAAAGAAAAATGAAATAAGATGGAGAGCAGGGTGTATGTTCGGTGTCCATTTAGAGACCACGGTGAGAACAGACACACTGGTTTCAGATCATGTGCCCTGGTTCTCTCCCTCTTTTCCCTGATAAGCAAAGCACAGTAGGAGATCTGGCAAAGTATTAGTCATTTTGCACCCCAACAGGCAGCCACTTACAAAGTGTTTGCTATATTCTTTCAGAGGACTTCCAAGCATGGAGAGAGACTCTTTAGATGGCCAGTGTATTGGTTTTCCATAAGAAATAACTTTTTATAGAACACAAATTTATTAGCTTTAAAGTTTGTTTGTTTTTTTTAGTCAGAACTCCAACATGGGTTCAATGGGCTAGAATTAAGTGCTGGGTTCCTTTCTGGTGGTTCCAGGGAAGTGTTCATGCCCTTGATCATTTGGTTTTTGAAAATTCAGTTCCTTTTGATTGTAGGACCAAGTTTCCTTGCTGCCTATCAGCTGAGACTGTGCCCACATTGTTGGCTGGTGGTCTCCTTGCTCCATCTTCAGAACCTCTCCTCCTCTTTCCATTTCCTCTCTCTCTACCCGGCTGGGAAATGTTCTTCACTTTTAGTAATTTATGGGGTTAAATTGGATCCACCTCAATAATCCAGGGCCCTCTCTCATCTCAAGGTTCATAACCTTAAGCATATCTGCAAAGTGTCCTTTGCCATCCAGGTAAGGTAACAAATTCACAAATTCTGGGAATTAAAGTGGGGACATATTTGACAGACCTTTATTCTGCCAACCAAAATAAAATAAAAGGGTGGTTCTAGCACAGTTTAGGTTGCACAGCTTGGGGACCAAGTTGGCACTTCAAACTGCAGAAAAGTCCTTTATTGAGCTGGGAGTCCTTCAGGGCAAAAGGCAGGAGTATGATTCTATTATCTACTTTATTCCTGTTTTCCCCTCCTTTACTCCCTGGCTTTGGGGTCCAAACCCTGGGTTGAGAAAAAACTGGGAAGATAGAGCAGTCTTTATTGTGCTGTGGTCTTTGCACTCACGGGCCTCGCCAACAGTTAAAGAGCTCTTTTATGGGTTCTTCAGAGATACTACATAGGACCTCTCTCTCCTATAGCCCTTTTGAGAAAAGAAGGTACATCTCTAGTCAGGTGGTCAAATGCACCCCTCTCTTGGCCTCTGGGCATTCAAAATAGTGTGTCCAGCATATTCCTGCTGAGATCTCCTCACCCCATTCAGCCAGACACAGATCTCTTTCTCTGGTAACCTCTATGGTTCATGAGAATATTGTGCTCTCTCCACTCTTTTGAGCTGCCTATAATGGAAAGGAATACAGGGAGTCAGTTTTCAAGGCTCAAGCATATGGTGATAGGTGGAGGTCCAACTAGAGACTCAATTGTATGAAATGGGGTTCTGTGAAGAGTGGGAGACAGCAATCAGGAGTGTGGAGAGGGAGTCAGCATGTGAAATACCTAATATGGACTAAGACAATGTCTTAGTCTCAGGTGGGCTTTCCCAGAAAATGAGATGAGAATTTGAAGGAAAGCCACTTACCTAGAAGGTTGTTTCAATATTGGCAAGGAAGTGGGGACACAATATAAAGAAGGCAAGGAAGCCTATAAAATGTGTGTTGTTAAGTCAGTCATATATAATGGGCAACTGAAATTTGCCCATCATACCATGGGCCAGCCTGAGAAAACTGGAATACACCTCAGAGCTATCTTACCTGAGGTACAAGGGAGGGAGTGTTTGTATACCCTCTCCATTCACTCATCTGTTGAATGTCCTTCTGGGGGTCCTTTAATACTCAGGCACTTACGGTCTGTGAGAGCAGAATAGTTATATGAAATGTCGCATCCCAGAGATGCAGGAGCAGTTATCTGAAGTCATCAGTTGCACACTGACATAGCAGAGTTCCAGCCAGATGAATTGGGGCCCAGGGTGAAATGAAAGGAGATCTTAGAAAGAAAAAAAAAAAGCATGCTGGGTATTCTTAAGCCCTAAACCCTTCAGAAATAGAATTACATTTTAAAATCAGCCAAGGGATGAATTTAGAAGCAGAAAAGATCTAAAAGGTGAAAGATACAAGGTTCACTGTGACTAGGGAGCCAAGGTTAACACAAACAAAGCATTAGAAACCAGCGTGTAAGAAGAGCTTATTTACATGACATAAAAAAAGTAACTGCTGTGGGGAATTGAAAAGGCAGTAGTGAGCAAAGCCTTTAAAATAGGGAAAGACTGACTGAGCCTGTTTCTTGAAAGATGAATAGGAATTTGCTTTGATAATCTCAGCTGTGATATTTAATTAAGTCCAGGAGGAAAGTGAAAAAGAAAAATGAATGTGTCAACATGTGAGGGGCAAAGGGCATCTCTGAAGGTTCACTATAAACATGGCCATAGGGATGTCCCCTGATCATGTGATGAACACTGTTGAAGAGTTTGGGCTCACTGAATGCTGAGATTGTCTCAGAGAAGGGGTCCTGTGGGTGTTGTTTCAGGGCTGAAATGGGTTTTTCAGCTCCCTCTTCTTAATTTGCTGAAGACTGGTCTAGAGAAAATAATTAGCATTGTTTCACTAATGTGTTTGTTTTACCACTTTCAATTAAGGATAAGAATATAGTGAAAGAGACAGTATGCATGTGCACAAGAGAGCAATACTTTTCTATGTCACCACCATTCCTCCATGCAAACTTGCTTGATATTTTTTTGATTATTTAAAGTAATGAATCCCTAAGCTGTTTTGTTTTAAATGGTTTTATTTAAGGTATAATTAACATACAGTGAGTTGCTCATAATTAAAGTATACAGTTTTGATAAGTTTTGACATATACAGATGTGATGAAACCACTACTAGAAGACCAAGAGACTGAAACTACCCATTACCTCAAAGGTTCTTTGTACATTTTGTAAATCCTCCCTCAGTCCCCTCCTTCCCCTAATGGTACACCTGCACCAGCCACCTGTTCTCTGTCACTCCAGGTTAGTTATCATTGTTAGGATTTTATACCAATGGAAACATACAGTATGTACTCTTTATCTGACTTCTTTCACTCACCATAATTATTTTGAGATTCATCTGTGTGTTCTTTTTAATGTATCAGTGGTTTACTATTTTTATTGCTAAGTGGTCTTTAAGATTTCAAGTTTGCAAAACCAGATATTTCTTTTATTTTTGAGACATGTCCATTGTATTAGTTTCCTGGGGCCACCTTATACATTATCATACACTGATTGTCTTTAAATAACAGAAATCTATTCTCTCAAACTTTTGGAAACTAGAATTTGAAATCAAAGTGTCAGCAGGTCCATGCTCTTATTCTATTCCCTTCTCATAGCTTCTAGTGTTGCCCACAGTCTTTAGTGTTCTTGGCTTCTAGATACATCACTTGCATCTCTGCCTCTGTCTTCACATGGCATCCTCCTATGTGTCTTTCTTTGTGTGTCTCTTCTTATAAGGACACTAGTCATATTGGATTAAGGGCTTACTCTACTCCAGTTTGACCTCATCTTAACTAATCACATTGGCAATGATTCTACTTCCAAATAAGTTCACATCCTGATGTTCCAGGAAGGACATGAATTTGGGGGAGACACTGTACAACCATTAAACTTTATTTAATTCTGTTAAATTAAATCAGGAATTTAATAAAAAATGTATTTTTTAAAGATTCTTGACTGACCCAGAGATAACATCAGATGGGAACCATATTTCCTAATGTGATTCCAAAATAATGACAATATGAAAACACATTCTTTAAAATTACAATAGTGTGGTCAAAAAAGTTTGGTGAATGCTGGTTTTTAAGGAGGAAAAAGTGTCTTTATTGGAGCCTTATCAAATCTTTAATATGTATAACTATAATAAACTTGGCTCTTTTCATTGCCTTTCTCAGCACAGCATCACTTTCAGAAGAGCTACAAAAAATGAATGGCAATTTAAATCTTTATTGAAGAAATCTTAAAAAACACAACAGGGGAAATATACTACAGTATACATAGTAAAAAATGCTCCCCAAATCCTTACCGATTTCCCAAAAGCCTACTGATCACTTCACAGCAGCTGCCCCCAAATTAAAGAGTCATTCTACGAGGTCTTTCTAGAAAAAGTCTAGCCATTGTTAATATGAGAACAGTTTATGCAACATCAATATAACCTGGCAGCCAAGGAAAGTGGACTGGAATGCACATGCATGAACAATAATGACTTCATTGTACTAGTCATTGGGAATGGTAGACGCCATAGAGTGAGCATGTGTACTGTGTGGCCATCACATTAAAAATGACTGAGTGAATACAGCGATGAATCTGCACAAATTTTGCATTAAGCTTGAACATTCCTACCTGGAAACTATTCAGATGATTTAGAAGGCTGCAGCTATGGGCAACTGGTAACTGGCAGCTTCATCAGGACAACACACCTGCTCATGCACCACATCTTGTGCAGAGTTTTTTGGTGAAGTATCAAATCACCCCAGTGACAGCCCCACTACAGCCCAGTTTTGTACCCTGCGACTTCTGTCTTTTCCCAAAACTAAAATCACCTTTGAAAGGGAAGAGATTTTAGACCATTGATGAGATTCAGGAAAATACAGCGAGGAAGCTGATGGCAGTTGGGAGAACTGTGTGATGTCCCAAGGTGCCTACTTTGAAGGGGACTGAGGCGCCATTATTCTGTGTACAATATTTCTTGTATCATCTTGTATCTTCAATAAAGGTCTCTATTTTTCATATTACATGTCTGGATACCTTCTGGACAGACCTTATATTAAATAAACCTTCTCAAGAAGAAGATGGACAGTCTTCGCTGAGAGTCACTGTGGTTTCCTGCTTCAACAGTGCTTGAATGGAACCTGGCGCTAAACCCCCCCGTCCAAGCCAGCTGCCCAGATCCATCCTTCCACCACCTTCTCACAGCACCCTTGGATCACCCCATGGTCCTCACCACCGCTCCAGCACCACGAAGCTGCCTGTCCTCAACCACCATCATGACCACGTCCCTCTCGCAGGTGTGCCAGAACTACCACCAGGACTCGGAGGCCACCATCAACCACCAGATCAATCTGGGGCTCTACACTGCCTACGTCTACCTGGCCATGTCTTACTACTTTGACCACGACAATGTGGCTTTGAAGAACTTTGCCAAGTATTTTCTTCACCAATCTCATGAGGAGAGGGAACATGCTGAGAAACTGATGAAGCTGCAGAACCAATGAGGTGGCTGGATCTTCTTCCAGGATATCAAGAAACCAGAACGCGATAACTGGGAGAATGGGCTGAATGCAATGGAGTGTGCATTACACTTGGAAAAAAGTGTGAATCAGTCACTACTGGACTTGCAAAAACTGGCCACTGAAAAAAAATGATCCTCATCTGTGTGACTTCATCGAGACTCACTGCCTGGATGAGCAGGTAAAATCCATCAAAGTGCTGGGTGACCACGTGACCAACTTGCGAAAGCTGGGGGTCCCTGGATCTGGCATGGCAGAGTATCTCTTTGACAAGCACACTCTGGGAGACAGTGCAGACAACTAAGCCTCAGGCTGCCTTCCCACCACCATGGGAGGGACTTCCTTGGTCACCAAAATAGTGCATGCATGTTGGAGTCACCTTTACCTTTTCTATAACTTATACCAATCATCCACTTATATCCTTCATTTGTACTGTTCCTTCAAATAAAGTAATTTGGTACCCCCCCCCCAAAAAAAAGGAGAAGATGGCAGCGTGGTAGGAGGGAGCAGATTCCACTTCACCTTATACATGAGGGAAAAACTTAGCCCATCTACAGAGGAACAGAGCAAACAGCCAACAGTACCCCAGCATATATGAAAATAAGAGACCAAAATTTGTAGCAGACACTGAAAAACTGGATGGTAAGGAGACCACTTCGGGACAGTAAGGTCCCAGAGGCCAGTGTGGGGACCAGGGCAACTGCAGCCCTCACCGGTGTGCTCTGGGTCTTCCACAGGATCCTTGGGAGAGAGCTGGGTCAGCTGCTCCCTCCCCTGCCAAACAAGGTTTGAGCAGCACCGGGAGAGACCTGGTTGCTTGAATTAGCAGACAGGGGAATAAGGACTAAGTGGCAAACTCACAGGGGCTGTGAGCACCCACGGAATCTGTGGACACTGGTTGGGGAGAGCTGGGAGTCACGCAGTGATGGGCTCGGACCCCGGTAGTAACTGGTTTGGCTGGAGAATTGGGCTGTGTCAGAGGCCAGGCTGTTGTACTGAGAGGGCAGGATAGAGTGGGAGGAATTTCTCAAAAAGAAAAAGTGAAGAGAGAGATACTGTTTGGGGAATTCTCCTGTAGCAGCCGCTCCGACTAGCTCCCCACCCGGCCAGGCGCAATCCTGAGGTTGAGCTGAAGGCCCTGCACACCCCCATAGCACTGGGAAGGAAGGGTGTGCTCCCAAACCTGTAGGACGGAGGCAGCCTGGTGAGCACAAGACAACACCCCAGCCCACAGCCGTAATCCCATCCCACACCCAAGGCGCCACCAGGGGTGAGAGGCCAGGCTGTATAGATCCGGAACCTTAAGAGAGAAAAGACCCTAAGCTTGGTGCAGCCAGCAAGACCAGAAAAACTGGTTTGGCCAGTTTGAAACCAACAAGAGGTTCTTGGGGGGGGGGGGGGGTTGTTGTTTTTTAAGTAATTTTTTATTTTTCAATTTTTATTTTTTTTATCTTTTGATTCCTTTTTCCTCTCTTTCCTTCTTTCTTGTTTTCTTCCTTCTTCCCTTCCTTCCAATTTCATCTTAACTTCCTTCCTTCTTCTGCTTTTTTTTTAAAATTAAATATCCACAAGTGAGACAAAAAACCTGGAAATGTGAAAAGACCAGACTTGTACCCAAAGAGGGGGCATCCCAATAGCTGTGACAGTGAGACAAATTTCACTTTGCTATTACAGAGAACCTGCAAGTTATTGCATATTTGTATTATTATTTTTCCCATTATTCTTACACCTTTTATTTTAATAGTATTTTTGCATTCCTCTTCTTTCTGTATAGTCTTCTTTGCTTGGCTGGTTATACTGTATCATTTGACAGGTTTCCCTGTTCTCTCTTTCATAGTCTCTTGCTAATTTACTTTTCGTCACTTCATTGTGTTCTATTAGAACACTACTTAAGGTCTCATACTCCCTACTCTTGTTATCTAGATCTCATAGATTCTGTCATATGATGATTGCTCTAATATTATTGTAAATAATAGCTGTTCCACACAACTGTAAATACTTCACAACACCCATCTCAATCTTAGTCCACTCCATGGTTTCCTGAACTCTATTACTGTAGTGGTTAACTCTATTCTCTCACACACTATACCTATTTACTCTCCTTTACTCACACCTTACCTCAGATCTGATCTCCAACAACCTCACTGTATTCTAGATCCAACTCACAGTACTTCCCTCCACAACAAAAGTTTCATCTTCTTTCCATCCTTTCTAAAAAGTGGCTAGTTGGGTGGAAGATCACAGTTAACATGATACACAGTCAAAGGATCTCCTATTTCTTCTCTACCAGCTGTTACTGTAAATATCATAGAATATACTCTTGCTGTATTAAACCATTTTGCCTTCCCCCTCCAACTGATCACAAAAAAAGAGTAGGTGGAAGTGGTGAACACCAGGATACCTGCTGAAAGAGGAAACCCAACAACAAAGGAACCACCAACAGATAAAAACACAAGAAAGTGAAGGAGGGAGTGGAAAGCACACAAATCTCAATCCAGAACCTTTATGGAAATACAACTAAATAGTGGAGAAACTACCTAGTACAAACAACTGAACAAGAGCAAGAAAGAATCCTAAAAACCTGGTACACATAGAAGAACCAGCTTCAACACAACCTGCCCTCATGAGCAGAATAAAATATAAGAGGAGATGGACAGAGAGACCCTCAGTGAACCACCTGGTGGGAAGGACCCCCCAAAAAAGACTAAACAACAATCAAAACCCAAAGACAAACACAGAGTCAACTTAAATGACAGCCCAAGACCAGTGAGCTCAGGAGATCAAGGAGACTCCACCATTGAATTTCACAGGTCTTCTACCACAGAAGTTCATACCATAAACCCAGGGAGCCAGAACAGATCAACTTAAGAAGATGAGGCTAACAAGAAGAGTCTCACAAACAATGGGAAGACATAGGAAAAATCCCCAAATGAAAGGAAAGGAGGAAGCCCCAGAAAGAATGCTAAATGAAAGAGAGGAAACTCAACTATCAGATATTGAGTTCAAAGCAATGGTTATCAGGAAGCTCAATGAGCTCCCAATGAGCTGCCAGAAACTACAAGGAAGCTACAATGAACTCACTGCAAGTTATATCAATGTGAAAAAGGAAATAGAAACTATCAACAAGGGCTAAGAAGAAATGAAGAATACAATATCCAACCTGAAGAACACAGTAAAAGAATCAAAAGTAGAAGCAGAAGATCGGATCAGTGAGGTAGAGGACTAAGTAGAAAAAAACATCCAGAAACAGCAAGAAAAGAAAAAGAGGCCCAGAAAGAACAAAGAGGGATTAAGAGAAATGCAAGACAATATGAAACATAATAATATCTGTATAATAGGGATACCAGAAGGAGAAGAAGATCAAGGGAGAGAAAACCTGTTTGACAAGTAATGATGGAAAACTTACCTAATATGATGAGAGAAAAAGTCACACAAACCAGGAAACACAGATAGTCCCAATCAAGAGGAACCCAAAGAGGCTCACTTCAAGACACATCATAATTAAAATGGCAACATTCCAAGACAAAGGGAGAATCTTAAAGGCAGCAAGGGAGAAACAGGAGGTAACATATAAGGGGGAGCCCTGATAAGGTTAGCAGCTGATTCTTAATGGAAATGCTCCAAGACAGAAGAGAATGGCAAGAATATTCCAAGTAATGAGAACCAGAGACCTGCAACCAAGACTACTTTACCCAGCAAAGCTCTCAATCAAGATAGAAGGCCAAATAAAGAGCTTCCCAGGCAAAAGAAGTCTAAAAGAATACACCTCCACCAAACCAGTACTGCAAGAGATACTAAAGGGACTGCTTTAAGGAAAGGAAGGAAAAGAGAGAGAGAGGAACACAGGTACAAAAATGGCAATGAGTAAGTACCTATCAATGATAACCTTAAATGTAAATGGATTAAATGCTCCAATCAAAAGACATAGAATAGCTGAATGGATAAGAAAGCATGACCCACACATATGCTGCCTATAAGAGACCCACCTCAGGACAAAAGACCTACACAGACTCAAAGTGAAGGGCTGGAAACAAGTTTTTCAAGCAAAAGGACAGGAAAAAAAAAAGCTGGGATAGCAAAACCCCATATCAGAGAAATTAGATTTCAAAAGAAGAGCCATAAAGAGAGACCCAGAAGGTCACTTCATAATACTCAAGGGAAGAATCCACCAGGAAGACATAAGCATTGTAAATATATATGCACCAAACATAGGAGCACCTAAATACATCAAGAAAATATTAGAGGACTTCAAGAAAGATATTGACAGCAACACAATTATAGTAGGGGATTTTAACACCCCACTGTCAAAAGTGGACAGATCTTCTAAACAAAATATCAACAAAGATACTGTGGCATTGAGCAACACTCTAGATGAAATGGGCTTAACTGATATATAGAGAGAGCCCTTCATCCGAAAGAAACTAAATACACATTCTTTTCAAAGGCACATGGAACATTTCCAAAGATAGACCACATGATAGGACACAAAACAAGCCTCAACAAATTCAAGAAAATTGAAATCATAGCAAGCATTATCTCCAACCACAAGGGACTGAAACTAGAAACCAACCCCAAGGGGAAAAACCTAAGACACTCAAAATCATGGAGATTGAATAGTATGCTACTAAACAATGAATGGGTCAAGAATGAAATTAGGGAGGAAATCAAAAAGTTCCTGGAAACAAATGAAAATGAACTCACAACAACCCAAAAGTTATGGTACACAGCAAAGGCAGTCCTCAGAGGGAAGTTCATAGCGATACAGGCCTACCTATTAAAGATAGAAACATTTTCAACAAAAAACTTAACCCTACACCTACAAGAACTTGAGGAACAACAACAAAGACAGCCCAGAGCAAGTGGAAGGAAGGAAATAACCAAGATCAGAGCAGAATTAAATGACATAGAGACTAAAAGCACAATTCTAAGGATCAATGAATCCAGGAGCTAGTTCTTTGAAAAGATAAACAAAATCGACAAGCCTTTAAGCAGGCTCATCAAGAAAAAAAGAGAAATGACTAAAATAAACACAATCTGAAATGAAAGAGGAGAGATTATAACTGACAACACAGAAATACAAAGGATTGTAAGAAATTACTATGAAGAACTGTATGCTAAGAAATTTGAAAACCTAGGTGAAATGGACAAGTTTCTAGAAAAATATAATCTCCCAAAACTCAATGAAGAAGAGGCAGAAAGCCTGAACAGACCAATAACAGCAGATGAAATTGAAGCAGTAATCAAAAAATTTCTGACACACAAAAGCCCAGGACCAGATGGTTTTACAGGAGAATTCTACAAAGTATTTAAGGAAGAGCTAACCCCTATCCTTCACAAACTTTTCGAAAAAATCCAAAATGATGGAAGGCTCCCAAACTCTTTTTATGAAGCCAAAATCATTCTAATCCCCAAACCAGATAAAGACATAACAAGGAAAGAAAACTTCAGGCCCATATCGCTGATGAACATAGACACTAAAATTATCAACAAAATGTTGGCAAACCGCATCCAACGATACATTAAAAAGATCATACATCATGACCAAGTGGGATTCATCCCAGAGATGCAAGGATGGTACAATATTCGCAAATCAGTAAATGTAATACATCACATAAACAAAAGCAAAGACATAAATCACATGATCATATCAATAGATGCAGAAAAGCATTCGATAAGGCACAATACCCATTTATGATAAAAACACTCAGCAAAGTGGGAGTAGAAGGAGCATCCCTCAACATAGTAAAGGCCATATATGAGAGATCTACAGCATACTCAACAGGCAAACACTAAAATCTTTTCCACTAAGATCAGGAACAAGACGAGATTGTCCACTTTCACCACTTCTATTCAATATAGTATTGGAAGCCTTAGCCAAAGCAATTGGACAAGAAAAGGAAATAAAAGGCATCCAAATTGGAAAGGAGGAAACAAAGCTATCATTATTTGCAGATGACATGATAGTGTACATAGAAAATCCTATAGACTCGGCCAAAAAGCTGCTCAACCTAATAAATGAATTTGGCCAAACAGCAGGATACAAAATCAATGTCCAGAAATCAAAGGCATTTCTGTATACCAACAATGAAACAGCAGAAGCAGAAATCAAGAAAAAAAATCCCATTCAATATAGCAAAAAGAAAAACAAAATACCTAGGAGTAAACCTAACCAAGGAGGTAAAAGACCTGTATGCAGAAAACTACACAACACTGAAGAAAGAAATCAAGGAAGACACAAACAAATTGAAGCATATACCATGTTCATGGATCGGAAGAATTAACATCATCATGTTGTCCATACTACCCAAAGCAATTTACAAATTCAATGCAATACCTATCAAAGTACTAATGTCATGTTTCACAGACATAGAACAAACACCTCAAAAATTTATATGGAACCATAAATGACCCAGAATAGCTGCAGCAATTTTGAGAAAGAAGAGCAAAGTAGGAGGGATCACAATACCTGATACCAAAACTGTATTACAGGGCCACTGTAATCAAAACATCCTGGTACTGGCATAAAAACAGGCTCATGGACCAGTGGAACAGAACAGAGAGCCCAGAAATAAACCCAAGTCTCTACAGTCAATTAATATTTGAGAAAGTGGGCAGCAACATAAAATGGAGGAAAAATAGCCTCTTCAACAAGTGGTGTTGGGAGAACTGCACAGCTACATGCAGAAAAATGAAACTTGAATGCCAGTTTACACCATACACTAAAATAAATTCAAGGTGGATAAAAGATTTAAATGTAAGCTATGACACCATTTAAGTCCTAGAGGAGAACATAGGAAGGAAAATCTCAGCTATTTCACATAGCAACATTTTTACTGATATGTCCCCTAAAGCGAGGGACATAAAGGAAAAAATAAACAAATGGGATCTCATCAAAATAAAAAGCTTCTGCACAGCTAAAGAAAACAGTATTAAAATAAAAAGAGAACCAACTGTATGGGAAAACATATTTGCCAATGATACCTCAGACAAGAGTTTAGTCTCCAAAACATATAAAGAACTTACATGACTCCATTCTAAGAAGACAAGCAACCCAATTAAAAAGTGGGTAAAGGACTTGAACAGATACTTCTCCAAGGAGGACATACAGAGGATCCAGAGATACAGGAAAAGCTGCTCAATATCCCTAGCTATCAGAGAGATGCAAATTAAAATCACAATGAGATACCACCTCACACCAGTCAGAATGGCCATCATAAACAAAGCAACAAACAACAAGTGTTGGAGAAGTTGCGGAGAAAAGAGGACCCTAGTGCACTCTTGGTGGGATTGCAGACTGGTACAACCACTATGGGAAGCAGTATGGAATTTTCTAAGAAAACTAAAAATGGATCTACCTTTTGACCCAGCAATTCCACTGCTAGGATTATATCCTAAAAACCCTGAAACACCAATCCAAAAGAACCTATGCACCCCAATGTTCATAGCAGCACAATTTACAATAGCCAAGTGTTAGAAGTAACCTAGGTGCCCATCAGTAAATGAATGGATCAAGAAACTATGGTACATTTACACAATGGAATTCTATGTAGCAGAAAGAAAAAAGGAGCTCTTACCCTTTTGCGACAGCATGGATGGAACTGGAAAGCATTTTGGTAAGTGAAATAAGCCAGGTGGTGACAGACAAATACCATATGATCTCACCTTTAACAGGAACCTAATCAACAAAACAAACAAACAAGCAAAATATAACAATGACACTGAAATTGAGAACAGGCTGACAGTCACCAGAGGGCAGAGGGGAGGAAATTTTAGGGGAAAAGGGGAAGGGTTTACAGGAACAAGCATAAAGGACTCATGGACAAAAACAATGGGGGTGGAAATGGGATGAAGGTGGGGAGGGCCGGGGTGGTGGGCTGTGATGGGAGTAAAAGGCAGAAAACTGTACAAGAACAACAATTAAAATAAAATGAAAAAATAAACAAAAATAAATAAATAAATAAAAATAAATATTCTCAAGTTTTTTCCCTAAAATAAAATTTGAGCTGTTTTTGTTTCTTGTTCCCCCCCTTCTACCTTTCCAAATTCACTGCTCTTTCTAATGTAGAAAAATTTAGCATTTAGTCACATCTTAAATTTTGTCACTAATGCAAACATAAAAACCATCTTAGAATGTGCAAATAATGGGGAAAGTTGTGAATAATGAGAAATTTATTAAGGTAAGTAGTATAGGTGTAGCTGAACCAAGAAAGAGGTGTTGACAGAAGGAAAATGACTGACCCTCCAGAAAGTCTGCTTGCCCCAAGCCCAACCTCAAAGGCCTTCTTGAGAATTCCTAAACAATGGGAATTTTTATCTTTGATGCCCCAGTTGGCCTACTCAGAAACGGTCTTCCCAGATGGACCTCTCTCTACTAACTCCCAGATAATCAGTTTACACAAAAATTGTGCAAACAAGCTTTACTGTTCCCAGATGGTCAACAGTTTTATTTTCTCCCTTCTATCTTATGGTTTTTGTTTTTGCCTTAATTCCTTGGCTCATTCTACCAACTGACTCCTTTTTATGTGTAAACAATCTGCCTGCATAATAAACTAATAATTCTGGTGCAAAAATAACTAACAAATGTCTACAAATTATTCTCTGACAGGAAATATTATTTTTCATTCTTGTCACATAAACTATACTTCACTATGAATATCCAAGTGGAGTATATCATGTAGTTTAGCTTTTTCTGAAGTTCTACATTTGCCTTTAAGAGCCTTTTTAATGATACATGGAAAGCTCCAAATATCTTTCTCCTCCCACCCTGCATTCCACAGTGTTATTGCCAGCTAGATTTTGATACAGAGCTGCAATGTTTTTGGCTGGAAACCACTAAAAACAAGGAACTAGCTCATTGAACATTTAACATTCACAGGAGATACTCAAAATGTAATTTGATTTGTTTCTACCATTTTTCTTTTAACATGAACTTCCTGTCCCTCGCTAAAAAGTTGGTTAGGGCCAATGAGTTAGGCAATAGACAGCATTATGGCTAGTTTAAACACACAAAGCCTCAACTTAAAAGCAGGAATGACCAGTCCTTGATAGTAATGAAGTATCTGAATGTGATTTAGTGTTCATTTCTCCCACCTCCCAGCTATGGCCTGTCACTTTCAGCAGTGAAGGCCAGGCATTTCATTCTTTCCCAACTGTTCCCTCCTCCTGAATGTGCTGATTGTGGGGTTGGCCCCTGCTTGGGATTAGCCCAGATGGAGCTGGGCTTGGGGAAAGGGCATGTTCTGATACACTGGGTATATTTTTCACCTTATGTCAGGACTCAGGTAGGGTGAACAATTGCCAGTACCCCTTTGTGGGTTCTTCTGGGCACAAGTTCTACAATTTTGACCCTGATTCTCCTTTGGCCAGTCAGCCATGCTATGTCCAGTCCATGGTTCATGTGCTTACTGTTGGAGGTCATCATTCATTTGGGGCAGTCCTCTCTCCCAGGACCTGAAATGGTTCCAGGAGAACATTATTTCTTCCAGGGTCAACAGCTGGATCATGGAAGATACTCATACATGTTATAACCCATGGTCAACAGGGAGTATATTCACATGCAACAGCCATTTCCAGAATACCACCAAAAGATCTCACTGGCCCTTCTCTCTTAAGGATTTCCTGAGGTAGGAGACAGATTTCCATCTTCTGGGCCTCCAAAGTTCAGGGGATGCATCTCACATTCTCTGAGTGGTCCCATCCAGCTCTTTTGCCAAACAACTAGGCTTGAGATAAGATAACAGATAACCTCTCTACGTCCTAGTAGCACAATTTTCTCTATAAAGTTTTCATTCCAAAATCTGCACACATCTGCACTCTCTTGAGCCTCTAGATGAGAAGCCCAAAAGTTTTGAACTGATTTTTTTTTCTATTTTCTTTGTAAATGATACATACAGTGATCTGGGACTTCACTTTGGAATTTCATTTCTATTGTACATTTGTACTCATTGGGAACTTCAGTTGTAAGATCATCTTAGAATAAGACACATGTCAGAAGGCAAAAATGCTAGTAAACCCTTTCTCTAATAAAAACAGCCAGAAATTGAACAAACTTAGCACTATGTAATCTTTTTCTCACATGCTGTACTGACCTGATTTTCTCTGTATAGATATTGCAAAAAAAAAAAAAAAAAAAAAAGACATACAGACATGAAAAAAATCATGACTCAGAGAGAAAAAAGTAACAGTTCAATTTTAAGTACTTTTTTGATGTTTTGTAGTGTGAGCTCCAAATAATCTAGTTCTAAATTTATTGACTGAAAAAAAATTGTTCCTACTATACCATTAATTTTTTAAATTAAACAGTTCTTATTTTATGATATTCTTTAATAAACATATGTGTGTGCATGTGCAAGTGTATGCTTACAAAAAATTGTGTGAAAGGATAAACATCTCCATATTAAAAGGATCATTTCTGAGTGGTAGCATTATGGGTAAGTTTCAGCTTTACTTTACATCTTTCCATATGCTCTATTTTTTTATATTAAATATTTTTACCTAAAACAAAAATAATGTCATTAAAATGAAATATACTTCTCTCACAAATAGGTTTTTTAAACTTTGTTTGAGTTTACTGCTAAGAAATTCAGCAAGAATATTTTTATATTAATGATAACTTGTTTTCAATTCTGAATCAGGCGGTTTTGCATGTGGATATGTTCATGAAAACATTTTAAGGATACTGAGAAGCCAGGCCATTTGCAAATGGCCTATTTATACTCTCATAATTTAACATGTTTTCCTTTTATTCAGTGATCATACACTGAATGTAAGCAAATATTTAGGTGTAAAATTAAAATGGGTGAGCATTTTCTCAAACAATAGGGAAACATTGTTAAGAATTTGGTGACTTACTAACCATTCTCTTTTGAGGTTCTGTTAAAACATATTGCTTATCAATAGATACATACCTTGTGTCTGCAATTTGCAATAATACAAATAGATTTCCACTCTGCATGCATATTTAAATATATTTTAGAGTCACTACAATATAACTATATGCCTCACTAATATCAGTTTTTCCTAAATTCCATAAGGAAGCAATTTAACTGCTAACGTGATGCATTTGATGAGAGAGGAGAGAGCTGCAGCAGGGTTTAATATGTGCAGTGCATTATTATTAAGTGTTCCTTGGGTATCACAGAGCTTATGGATGGAGAGTAAATGTGAAATAGGAATGATCTGGATAGCAGTATCTTTTAATTGGAGTTTCTATTTTTGTCACTGTGTCATTTGCTCACTATAATAGCTTAAACCTGAGCAAATGGCAGAAACATCATTGTTGGTTTGGATTGCAGACAAAAAGACATGTGCTAGTGTTTCATTTACAGAGAAGCTTGGAGAGGAATTTAGAATTTTGCCTAGATTTTGCTTGGGGAACAAATTAGTTCTGAAAATAGCCAAGTGCACATTTAAACCAGATTCCAAGGAGCCTTTGAATCCAATAACACCTGATGAGTCCTTCCCAACTCCTCTTCTTATTCCTCACATTTCTACCTAAAGATCAATTTTTATAACTTGAAAGGTGTGTTTTCTTGCAAGTGGCTTGTAAAAAAAAAAAAAAAAAACCTGGGAATTTGGATCCCTTGTATTTTGTGGGAGTTAATACTAAAAAACACCAACACATTTGTGTACCGAGCAAACCAGGGCTCGTCTGTGTGGGGCCTTGATGCATTACCCAACAATTAGTGTTGAAGAAAAGAGGTTTTTATTTACAGGATTTCAACCCCAGTGGGGTTGAGAGCACTCCTGCTCAGACCCCTGTTCTCCCAGAAGACCCAGTACTTCCTGTGTTCCCCAAGAGGCTATAAGCCACAACCATGTCCAGAAGTACCGCATATCCTTATCTGTTCTTAAGCTGGGTGTGCAAACAGGTCTTCATCCCTTCTGGAAGGTACTCTTGTGTGTTTCAGTCATCGTTGTCTCACAGCAGCTCTCTCCTTCAGGATCTGAGGTACATTGTCCTCAGCTTCCATGTAATGGTTCAGGGAAACATGTGCCATGTTACACTGGATTGTGGTGGAGTCTAGGGAGGTACACATCCCAAGAAGGTGGCTTCTCTGTACATCCTTCAGAGAAGCAGAAGTCTGTAGCTCAGCAGTCCCAGTTGAGCTCTAAGCATATCTCACAAATCTGTGCTTGGTTAGGCAGGTCCCTGCACAGTTCCATCAGCTGTCTCCTTACACCCTTTCCTCCTGCGTGGCTTCTTCCTTTACTACAGATCGCAGGCCTCCTTCCTTATTACACCAGGCCACATGGCAGAATCCTTCAGAGAAGCAGAAGTAGCTGTTATCTCACTACAGACTGCATAGTGGAATCCCTACACTGCAAACCACAAGCCTGCTGCTCCATTACAGACCTCATGGCAGAATCCCTTCTCTTGCAGCCATCATGGCAGAATATCCTTCTCTTTTGGCTCACCCTTATTTTAAATGCTCAGTTGGAAACTTCCTACGGACTTCATATCTGGCCCTGCCTATGATGTGCTACTTTTGCCAGTTTCCCATATCTCTCAACTTCTTTCAGCTGACATCTTAAGTAGGTGCAATAGTTTCCCATGGCACGTGAATATCCAGGGTGAGCATCAGCCTCCCCTGGTTATGTCACAAGTCACAATATAGCCTTAAAGTCACATATGCCTCACATATGCCTTTTCCCCAGAGTGGCAGCACAGCTATTAACTTGCCATTATTATGCAAAATATCTTAACTGCTGTATCATTCACCTCCCCCAGTCCAGGTTTATGGAAGTTTATGCTCTATTTTCAGGAACCCCTGCTCTGCATCCTGTTGCAACTATACACAAAATGTGAGCAGGCAACTTTATCCTCACATGATAGATGGCAACATTTCTGATAGTCCCTGTCTTTGTTTGCAGGCAGTTCACAGATGGAGAAGGAAATGCTGAGCTGATTTGCCTGGAGAATTGTTTTTCTATATGTTCTTGAGGGTCAACATGAGTTATTCTAAGTAGCCTGTCTCCTTTTGCTTCACGAGTTTTGAGTCTTATACTTAACAAAAGCCAGTTGTTTATTCCCAAACCTCCTCATGCCCCACTTGCCAATTTCTGAAATTATGTGATCTATTTGAAAGTCATGTAAAACAAAAAATTTAAGTGCAAGGAAATTTACTTTTAAAGAGAAAATTGAGTGAATATTTTGGAAAATCTCAAAAAGCTAAATAGCTTAAAAATTAAAAGTGGCATGACTGTAAAAGACTGGGGAGAAAATGTCAAAAATAGAAAGAGTCCACTCTCAGATTATTTTCCTGTTGCTATTCCTACTATTGTTATTATAATTTAATCCTTGCTCTTTAAAGAAATAAAAAATCGGAACTAATCGGTGAGTCAGGTTACAGTTTATGCAGTAAACACTAAGTAGTCCTGAACACTGACAATTTTTAACTGATTTGTAGGATTCTTCTTGGATCCTATGCCCAGAGATTCTGATTCAGTTGGTCTAGGCCCAATGAGATATGAGCCTCTGGATTTTTAAAATTTCTCCAGCTAATTCTAACATTATGCCACATTTGAGGACAACTGCAGGAGAACAGCATTTCTCAAACTTGAGCATACACATCATCCCTCTGCAAATACAGTGAACTACAGATTCTAATTCAGTAGGTCTGCAGTGAGGCCTAAGGTTCTGCATTTCTAACAAGCTCCCAGGTGATGTTGCTGTTGTGTGCCTGGAAGCACCTTGAATAGCCAGATATGAAAAAATATGAAATGAGGACCTCCCTCTAGCATTGGTTCTCAACCTTCACTGCACTTGCAATCACAACTGCTTGAAAAATAGTGAGGCCTGGGTCTCACACCGAGGGATTTTGATTTGTTTTCAGTTGATTCCACCCTGCACCCAAGGCTGAGAGCCACATTCACATCTCTGGAATGTGATGTGTTAGATTGTGCCCTGAAAGGCACGTTTGTGTTGAGGTACCCTGTCTGTGAATTTCTGGTGAAATATGTTGATAGTTTTCTGTCCTCAGAGTGGTTCTCCAGGCTTCTCCAGTCTCTTCTCTTTACTTATAAAGTTTGTCTGTTGATTAAGAATTCCTTGAATAGCCCATTTCACAAGTGAATTATTCTCACAAGACTTGCCCTGTATATTCAATCACCTGTAGAGACTTTAAAAGCCTAAATAAGCCATTCATTTGAGAAGGAGGACCATGTGTTATTCTTACCCAGATCCTTCAAACTCAGCACATGGATTGAGAGCCAGATGCCATCCTGGGCAGAGAACTGATTTGGTAACAGGTTTCAATTGTGTGAATGTTCACCACCTCGATGAGCTGGGAGGCCTAGCGTGGAGGAGAGATGAAGAAAAAGTAACCCTCTGTAGAGAGGATCTTTGGGAATGCTAAGAGCAAATTGAATATCTAAATTTCACACTAAAAATTAGAAGTGAACTTAATATAGCACTTAGAATGACTGAATTAGAGCTTATTATCAAGCTTCAAGCCAGCAAAAAAGATTTGCATAAATGTGTGATTTGATTCTTTTTAGCAAATCAAGAGCAGAAATCACTCAGAAATTGAACATTTAAAAAGAATTTGTTGAACATTTACTATATATAAGACACTGAGCTGCTCATGGGAGAAATGACAATGTGAACCAGAGGTGCCCCACTCCCATCATAATCCTATAGAAAGAAAAAAACATTTCACCTTTGAATAACATATACTTGTCTTGTACTGAGAATTTTATATTCATTCTATTATTTAACCTCATCCTCCAAAAACACTAAGAAATACTGCCATTATTCCCAGCATCAAATCCAGATAAGGCCTAATGCTCATACCCTCACACTGTGATGAATAATAGCTTACTCACTCAGAGTGACCACAACACTCAACTCACAACTTTTCTTCTCTTACAAGACACCAAGCACCTTGCTACAACAAATATTCTCAGGGCTTCTGAGAAACCAGTTGCTTTGTTGGATGAAAAGGGGCCACATGCTGAACATGACAAACTCAGGGGAGGCTTACATAGCAGGCTTTATAAACTCAGAGACTTAAAGTGACCACATAGGATGATCTGAAATTAAAGCTTTCTAAGTAAAAGTGAGTCATCATGAGCAGTCATGTTCTAGGCCAGCATCTTCCCTGACAAAGGTCCATCTTTACCTTAACTGAGTCTATCATCTCTTTGCATCCAGGATGGCATACCTTTGGAATGTCAAGATAAATTTCCTTTTTTCTGGACCCTTCACTACACCAGAGTAAAGACCACAGGAACCCTCATTGTTATTGTTATCATGCTAATTGTTAACTGTTAACTATTGTATACCTAGAAACATAAAAGATGTGTGTATTTGGTTTGCTTTTTATCCAGTCTCAGAGATTTTCCTGCTTTGCTTTCTGCCACTTCCCTAATGTACCACACATGAATTTTATGTAACCCTATACTCCTTCCCCTTTGATTCTGATGTATAAAAATAAGTGGTAAAACTGCCATTTTCCAGAATATTTTCTCAATTCATTGAGATTTTGCTTTCTGGCAAGGGTCATCAATTTCTCTCAAATAAACTCATAAAAATTCTTACAGATTTAGGCATTTCTTACACCAACATTTAAAATGTCAAAATGAAGAAACAATGTTATCTTTGACAACAACAAAAAAAAACCTGTTGAGTATGTGTTCTTTATTTCCTGATTTCCAACCATCTGCAGGCTATGAAAACCTTGATTTTGTGGCTAACCTACTGGTCCACTCCATTTACCTACAGAGTAGATTATCCTTAAAACAAACAAAAAGTATAAAAGCTTAAACAGTTACTCTGGTTCCAAAAAACTATTGAAAAAAATGTCAGAATGGGTGTGTCATAGACTTCATTTTGCAAAAATGGCCACATCAGTTATCTCCCTTTCATAAACTCCTCTTACATAGTGTTTTAACACCTCTCCTATGGAGAGATGGGGTCTATAGCCCTCTTCCAGATTCTGGGTAGGTTTTGTGACCACAGCAGAAGTGCCGCTATGTTCCTTACGAGGTGATATGGTTTCTGTTATTTCTCCTGGGATGTACCCACCAGAATCCTGCCATCACGCTGTAAGGAAACCCAAAAAACTATCATCATCAGAGAAATCACGTGGAGAGGCCCTGTGTAGATATTGTAGCCAATAGCCAGTGTCACCATCAGACATGTGAATGGAGATACCTTTAGATGATTCCAGCCCCAACCATCAAGACACAACTCATCTTCATCTTTTCAGCTAAGAGGCATCTTGGAACAGAAGTAAGCCATCTTCAGTGTGCCCTGCCCAAGTTCCTGCCTGCCCCACAGAGCCCATAGGCCTAATAAAATGGCTGTTTTATGCCACTGTACTTCAGGGTGGTTTGTTGTATATCAATGAATAACTGACACAGAATGACTGATTTTTCTATCATTTATTATGACTAAAATATCAACCTGTCAGAATAATTGAACCATAAACCTAGGATTGTTACATATAAATCCAAACTTATAGTTTATAGTCTCTGCAGTAAAATGAAAATGATGGTGTGTTTCTGTTACAGAACAGATCCAAGGGTGGGTGTACGATATACTACTACAGAAAGGACCCTCCACTAGGTTTGCTATGCCAGCCACCAGAGGAAAGATGTCTCTCAATGCCAGAGATTTGTGAAAAGGAAAGGAAATGTTTATTTAATGCTATACAGACTTAGAGTAGTGACCTAATGTCTTCATTAAAATATAAAGTCCTTTAGGATACCCACATACACACACAGTCCTTCCTTTTCCCTCTGCCCTAATCTGGGGTATGTATCTCAGGAGAAGTAGAAGTCCGTGATTTGGGCTCCCAGCAACATCAGCTGTGGTGCCACCAGGATCTCCAGTTAACCCAAAGTCATGTGGCACCTTCTCATGGCCCACCAGCAAGAGTCCTTTTACCCCTTTTTCTTCCAGGCAAAGTCTCTCCTGCTTCCTAAGCCACATGGCAAAAGGGAGCACCCCAAAGCCACATGGTCCTCACTCTTGCCAAACCTGCATGGTCCCAAAAAGCCCCAGCCTGGCTGCTGTGCCTGGGTTTAAATCCCAGTGCCAATCTTCCTCTGCAGCCCCATTTCTGACTCCTCCTACAATCAGTTACACCTGCCAGCATTCCTGTATTCTTCCAGGTTTACTGGGCTGTGATAATAAGTCTGGGCAGGTGTGGCCTCATGGCATGGAGCCAATCTTCTCCAAGCTCTCATGCAGGCCAATCTTCTCCAAGCTCTCATGCAGGTACTGTAACCAGGGGGAGCTGCCCCCCAGTTACATCTTGGGTGGAAGTCACTTTCATCCTCATGGCTCAACGCATGGCCACAGCTATTTAACGTATCTATGAAACCACTTAAAGGTTTTAGATATGTTAAGTGACCATGCCAGAGGTTAGCTGCAAAGCTGTGGCTGTACAAAATAGCTCTGCATGGTCCTGCTCCATGTGTCCCTTCTCCCAATTCAAACCTGTGGAGGGGGGAGGGGGGAGGGGGGAGGACATCCTATATATTTTTCTAATATTTCCTGGACACCTTGAGTTCTGGACCCCATCCCAAATCCCTATTTGGGGGCCCCCTCTTGGCTGCATCCTGTTACATTTCAAATAAAAAATAAAACAAATGTAAATGTTAAACACTTTGTAATTGTTAACCACATGTCATTGAAGAGGGATGCAAATAATAATGGACAAGAAAATTGTGAATATTAAAGTATAATTCAAACAGTATATTATAGAAAAGTAGGGGAAAAGCCTGGTTATTTTTTAATAATCTATTTAGGGATATCAAAGGCACAATTATAGTCAAAGTTAAATTTTTTAATGACAAAATAGCTAATTACATTTTACTTAGGCAAAATGAAGACAGATAGGTAAACAAATTAGAAACTGATTTCATTTTCATAGCCTTTATTCATGTATGTAATGTTTTTCTATTTATTTATTTTCTCTTCTCATTAATATGAGAAATAGAAAAATAAAATATATGTATTAGTTTTCTAATATACATAATAGTTCTGTGTGCTCATTTCAGCTCCTTCAAAAATTTAGTCAGCTTCTAGCATCTCCAGTTTCAGAAAAGTGCAAATCTAAAGGAGGCTTATAAATATAATAAATATATAATAATAAAACAAGCCAATCGACTGTTTTTATAATTGTGTTGTATATTATGTTGTAACATACCTGCCTTGTGACTTGCTAGTTTAGCTCTTTTTTTTTTTTTTTTTTTTTTATCTTGATTCTAGAGCATGGACCCCAGGGTAAATAGATTAATGGGGAGTTAGGCAGCCTGGGATTTGTAATTCCCAGCTTCTTCATCCACCTCTCCTTTGGAAACTATAGCACTGAGGAATTACAATTGAAAAGAGCACTCCTCTTTGTTGGCCATATTTATAATTTTTCAATATTCAGTTAATATTAAGGAAAAAAATTATTTCAGCCACTTGCTTCTAAATCAGATTTCTAAAATCCGCTCTTCTCAGAATTTACAAACACAATACAAAACTTTTTGAAAATGCAAATGTTCATAGTCCTTTTTGCCAGTTAATCACATCTCATACTCTCAAAGCCTAAGAACAAAAGCAATTTTTTTGTTTATTTACATTTCTGGGGAAGAATTCCTATTTGCTCTGCACCTCATCTTTTTTTGTCCAAAATGAAATCTAAAATTTACAGATAATTCCTTTTTCTTCACTAAAATCAATAAATATACTAAAATCCTACCTCTTTAAAAAAAGAAAAAAGGAGAGGGGATTTAATGTGGTTTAAGAGAAAAGACGTGTTTAATAGAAATAAACAAAAAAGCAAAACCAAAACAGGAATAAGTCATCAGACAGTAATATGAACCCTGATGTCCATCACAATCACCTGGGAAATGTTTCAAAAACTACCTGCCTGGGGCCCACTCACTGGCACACAGTTTGTAAGGCTGAGGCAGAACCCTAGTGTAGGGCAATTAAGGCTCCTCAAGTGATTCAGCACAAATAGAGCTGAAGACCCGTTGTTGATCAGAAATCCCAGCTCCCTCCTACAAGGGCTACAGGAGGTGGAAAGACACGAATGTCCCAAAATCCATTTTGCTGAGCTACACAGTGCCAAGTGTGGAAGCAGGTATGTAAAAGGAGAATATGAAATTTAGATTTCTTAAAAATTTCTGTTTTTTACTTACAGGATTTTCTCTTCAGCAAGCTACCCACTTTAAAGGTTTGCTTGCAGAGGATATGTATGACAGTGAAGTGAGTCTTGTTTTTCTTCTAAATTTTGCCTCTAAGACCTCATATCTCTTTAAATCCCAATAATATAAATTGTGGATTTGGGTAGATCCAGAGGAATGATGGCAATGATACACATTTCTGGGATATTCAGAAGAAATTGAAGCAAATTTTGTTGAAGGAGCATTGCCTCCAGTCTAGGCAGTTATAGAAGATAAAACCTGCTAAAACATGGAAGAAAGACAAGATTTGCACTTTGTTTTCAGGAAACAGGAAAATGCACTGTTTACTTGTTCTTCTCCAAATGCAGGTGTTTTGAATCTAAACACAAGTGGACTGACATTCCTTCTAAACGAGTTGTCCTCTGTAGCTCTTAAATACACATTTATAGGTAAAGGCCATCAAACGCAGCCACTGCTGTCTTTGCTACAGACAATGAATTTAAATGAGTGGAAGTTGTATTCCTCAGTTTTCATGAGGTTTTGGCTAAGAAATGTCAACTCTCTGATGGGGAGAAAAGAATGAAGATAGGGAATACATAAAAAGGAGTCACTTTAACCAAGCTGCTAAAATTATTTATAATATGAAGTTTGAGGCATGAGGAAAGGTTCCTCTTATTCCAACTAGCCTGGGAACTTACTTTTTAAACTTCCTAGTCCTATGTCAATGCCTGAGCATATATCTGGACATGCACCAGACCTCCAGATAAGCCTCTGCCACCTGAAGGATTCATGTATCCGGGCCACCTGACATCCACCTCACATTCATTTATCCAAATCACTGTATGTAACCAATCTTCTGGCATCCAGACCATTTGGTATTTATCATCCAGACTGCCTGACATCTGATGGATAACCATCCTGGACCAACACTAGCACTAAGAACGCAGGATTGATTATCCCCAAGAATATGCTTTTACTATAAGAAGTCTTAACTTTTCTTTCTTCTTTGGAACGCTTTTGGGTTTTGCCTAACTAACTGCATTCCCAGTTTACAAACTCCAAGACCCTTGAATAGATCTTTTTCTCTAGCCAAAGCTGTAGACCCTTTATGGGTTCATTCAACAATGGTGTGTTAAAGAGGTTGTAAGGGAATTCAGAGATGCAACATGGCTCCATCACTGAAGGTGTCTGGGAAATGTTGAACTCTCTGTTTAACCTTCTGTGACTGTTGAACTCTTCAGCCTTAGGCTTGGCTGATAAAGGTCATGCTCCAGGAAAGAAGTTAATGAATGTACATAGTGTGATAACTGCCTGATGTTATCTGTTAACTTAGGAATGCATTGTTCTTTCTGGTGGTCTACCTGACTGCCCACCATATGGTTTTACTATTAAGCCCTTATAAAAAAGAAACCCTGCCTCTGAATCAAAAGGTTGTTGTTTCTATTTGTGGTCAGGGCACATGCTTGGGCTGTGGGCCAGGTCCTCAGCTAAGGGTACACAAGAGGCAACAGATCAATGTTTCTCTCACACATCCATGTTTCTCTCCCTTCCTTCCTCCCTTCCCCACTATCTAAAAAACAAATAAACAATTTTCCTTAAAAGAGAGAGAGAGAAGACTATACTTTCAGGGATCACTTCTATAATTTGTTAAAAGAGAGAAAGAGAGAGAGAGACCCTGTTCTGGGAGGGGTGTGGATTCTTCCCAGCTGGCCACCACTGGGAGTGCAGCTGCTTTGCCTGTGTATGTAATTTTCTCCTATTAAAGCTCTTATGAATTTGAATAACACTACATGTCAGTTCTTCAAAATTGATCCTGAATTTAAATTCAGGGGGCTATCCCTAAATAGAGTTGGAAGCCAATGGAAGAGGAAGTTAAATGGTTTGTTCAAACTCACAGCCTGGCAATGAACATGACAGACAAATAGAACCCAGTCCACTCCTAGGACTGAAAGAATTTCCCCAATTGCCAGTTGATGCTGATTTTATGTGTGTGTGCATTTGTGTAAATGTATATATGCCTCAGCAGATTCCATATATGTTCTTATACATGTTAATAGAAGTGTTTCAGCATAGAAGGAAGTGAGAGGGTGCCCATACTTTGAAGTGTCTTACATGTTTACAAAGAATGGCTGCCATTTCCAATCCAGTGAACCATTGAGAGTGAAGAGATTACATGTAATTAATATTTATCAAAAATGAAGTATGAGAGACTACAAAGGTACACATTATCAGCGCTCAGAATTCTCCATGACAATGAAAGTCATTAAGAATATGGCATCTGAAATCAGATTGCTCAGGTTCCTATCCTAGCTCCATTATGTAAGTTCTCTGCCTAAGCATCCCCATCTGCAAAATGGGATTGTTAGCAGTAATTTAATACTTGTGAAGTGCTGAAAACAGTGCTTGGTGCATTATCTCAGTGTAAGCTAGAACATAAAACATGTCAATGCTCACAGATTAACCAGGCGGCTTTCACTTATTTCTATGAGGTGACAAGGAGACTGTTTCTTGCATTTTAAAAATATAATTTTTATTTCTGTTTTCTAAAATGCACCTGAGATTTGTGCTCCTTACTCTTTTCTCACTACCATGATGCTAAGAGCAAGGGTTCCTTATCTCAGATGAAGCTAGCACAATAACTTCTCCTTGTCCTCCTGGCTTCTATTTGTTGCCTCAGGTTGTCCATCAGCTATCCCAGATCCAGTTTGTCTAAAGTGGCTTTCATCTCCCTACTCCCCCCTCGGCAATTCTTGGCTGCCATATGGAACGTAAGGCCTTTGTCTGGTTTCCATGCCTTCCACAATCTGAACTCCGCCCACCACTCTGGCCCAAAAGCATTCCCCATGTATTCATAAGGCCCCCACACACTATGCCAATTTCTGACTTCTGACTTTTGCTAAGCCAGTGGTCCTTTCTGTGTACTGGATCCTACAGGATTTGCGTTTTCTGAAAGCAGAAAGTTTTTCCAAGCTGTGAGAAAAGAAGCAAGGAAGCGATGCATCAGATGGACATTTTGAAGGCAAGAAATGACAATATTTCAAGACCCAAAGAACAATGAAAAACAGGTCAGTATTGTTAATTCTGTCTGTCTTCAATGTAGTGACCACTTCTCCCTCACCCAATTCTGGGACATAAGAAATAATCAATGCACATCAATTATTGATTATATCATAGAAAGAATTAATGTAGTATAACCTATGTTCTTCGTTTTAAAAATTATGATTATGTGAGGAAGTAATTTTAAGCATAACTCTTAATCTTTATGTCTTCTCTTCACTCCCATAGTGGCTTTTTTTGTTTTGTTTTACTGTCTCCAGTGACGTACTGCACAGCCACTGTTGGCACCCACCCCTTCCTCTGGGCATTGCTTCTCTTGTCCCAGCAATGGGATGAAGAGGAGCTACCAGTCATAAAAAAAACCTGTCCTGCTCACTGTAGCTGAGCCAATGAGAGTGCTTCCCTGGGGTTTTTCAAAATCTTACCTCAAAGCCTACTACAAATCATCCCTGTCTTAGGCTACTGTATAGTCTACAATTGGGTGCCTGCTTCTTACCGTTCCTGCCCACTCCCCATAGGCAACTGTCCTCTTAGCAGCCAGAGAAACTTTTTCCCAAAATACTTTTAAACCACTCCAATTCTCCTTTTGGTTCTCTCTTTTGATTTACTGTCCAATTCTGGATGAAATTCATAATTTTCACCACTTCCCAATAGCTCCCTCATTTCATTTCTAGCCACTGTCTTCCTATGGCCATGCTGTCCCTTGCATATGCCAGATACAGTCCCATCTCAGAGCCTTTGTACATGTCATTTCCTTTGCCTAGAACACTCTTACCACCAAGTGGCTCATCCTTCCTTTCATTTAATTTTCTGCTCAAATGGCACCTCAATAGAAAGGTCTTCCCTGAATTTCCTGTACAAAATAACCCTTCCTGCCCCTCTCTGTCCACATATTCTGTTTTCTTATTCTTCTTAGCTCTTCATATTACCTGATATTCATGTAGGTTATTTTTTGCTATTTGTTCATTATCTGTCACCTCCCACTACAATTTAATCTTTATAAGAAAAGGGACTTTGTCTATTTTTATTTACTGCTGTTTTCTCAGCATTGCAATGTTCCACATAGTATGTCCTCAATAACTATTTTGGTGAATTGAATGTCTTACTAAACCATTCCCTTGTTGACTTCTTCTACACTGTCTTCAAACAAGTTGTAAGAACATTTGAAAGGCCAAGTTAATTGTCTTAAGTAATGAATGAACAAGAAAAAGCTTCAAAAATAACCTTATCAAACCTCCCATTTTTTTAAATTTTTTATTTATTTAGATGGGAAGGGAAGGAGAGAGGGAGAGAAACATCAATGTATGGTTGCCTCTCATGCGTCCCCTGCCGGGAACTGGCCCACAACCCAGGCATGTGCCCTGACTGGGAACTGAACCGTGATCCCTTGGTTCACAGGCCCATGCTCAATCCACTGAGCTACACCAGCCAGGGCTCAAACCTTCCATTTTTAAATGTGAAGCCCAGAGTGGGTTGAGTAAAGTGCCTGAGAACACACAGCTGTTCATTGTACATTTGCTTTTGGCAGAAAATAAAAACCTAGGCTGAAGCTGCTTACCTGCCTCACAAAGGAAGGCACCCACCCTGCGTGCAAGCCTCTCCTGATTTCAATTCAATTTCTGTTAAATTCTGAGCAGAAAGCAGGTGCAGCCAGATGGCTTTGTTTCCTCACAGGCTAAAGCAATATATGGCCTCAACCTAAGCATGCTTCCAAAGAAGGGACTTGGGAAGCATGGAACAGAAGGTCTTCTAGTTCCTGCTCCCATGCCTTATTATCTTTGGCTGCACAAAGGCATCAAATAAATGTCTGTTAAATATGACATGACAAAGGAACATGTCTTCAAATCCTTACCCTGGCTTCTCTCCCACAAACATCTCTGTTCTTTCCCCACCTCTGCACTGTACACCCACACTCCCAAAAGGATGGCACATTACAATGTTAAGTGGTTCCAATTGTTTGATAACAGAGCTCTATTCTCAAGAAATACTAATTAGCATCTCATGGATTCTTTCCAACACACTTTGAGAAATGCCGCCATAATACAGAATTGTAAAGCAAGAGCCAATGCTAGTGGGCCTTTCATAGAAAGCCTTCAACATACCAGTGAGGGAACTAAGGCCTAGAAAGGCTTAGTGCATGCCTCAGGAATATCCATCCATCCAGTTACTCACAGAACCCTAAATTCTGAACCTTTCCTGTAAATCAGGTCTATATTGAATTATGTCAATTTCAGTTTCTGGAAAGAACCAAATTTAATTGCATTGTTCTCATGCAATGCAATTCTCAAATAAGGTGCTCATAATAAATAATTAAACTCCGCAAAGAGTTTTATACTAATTTACTTAATGAAATGAGACACATACATAACATATATGTATATATGCATATGTATTTTTTTAAGATTTTATTTATTTTATCTTTAGAGGGGAAGAGAGGGAGAGAGGGAGAGAAATATCAATGTGTGGTTGCCTCTCATGCGTCCCCTGCCAGGAACTGGCCTGCAACCCAGGCATGTGCCCTGACTGGGAATCAAACCGCGATCCTTTAGTTCACAGGCCTGAGCTCAATCCACTGAGCTACACCAGCCAGGGCTGTGTATGTATTTTTATGTGTATATATTTATATTTCCTATAAAAAGTCCTCACTTAACATTATCAATAGCTTCTTGGAAACTGCAACTTTAAGCAAAGTGAGATATAGCCAAAACCAATTTTACCATAGACTAACATACAAAAAGGAATTAACTTCCCATAGTATGTTTCTGGTCACAAAACATAACCAAGCTTCTAAATAAAGTCCCAACACACTTCTTATATTAAACATTGAAGTAAACATGAACTATACAGACATTTAGAAAGATTAATAAAAATAAATAAGATCATTATTTTCCATCCTACTCCAGTTTAGGTTCATTAGGTGAGAGCCTATCCTTGTAGCTCAGGGTGCAGGAGGGACCTAACATCTTTCCATCCCAGAGCCACCGACACCCACTCCCACTCAGGCAGGGAAGACTTAGATGTGCCGATTCACCTCGCACACACACACATCTCTGGGATGTGGGAGGAAACTGAAGTTCCCAGAGAAAATCCACGCAGACCTGGGGAGAACATGCAAACTCTACACAGACAGTTGCCCTGGCTGGAAATAGAGTTTTCTTTTTTTCTCATCAACATTATGACAAACCAATTTTGATCAAAGTGTTGAACAAAATGATGTTATTTGAGAACGTGCTGTGTACCTAAATATATCACAAATATATATGTATGTACATAAAGCTGCAGATGTGCCATTAATCATATAGAATAACATAATGAATACCATGTAATGACCATCAAGTTTAACACATAAAACTAGAATTACCAGTGAATCCTATGTGGCCCAACCTAGAGCAAAATGGTTTTGATTTGAATTTCCTGACTACTAGTGAAATTGAATGTATTTTAGTGTGTTCATTGATTTTTCATATCTCCTTTTCTAAAATTTGACTGCTCATGTAATTAACTGATTATTCTATGAAATTGTTCATCTTTGTAAAAGTTTTTATATATTTTGGAATTGAATCCTAATCATTCACATTGATTACATACATTTCAGATTTTTTTTTTCCAAATGGTGCCTTGTCTTTTTATTTCTTCATTTGGCTTATAATAAACATAAGTATTTTCTCCTAGTATAGTTCAATTTATCATTTTTTCTATAAAGTTTGTGATTTAAAAATCACAAAAACTCTAAGAGGTCTTTTTATACACCAAACCCATAAAGATATTCTTCTACAGTTTATTCAAAATAACTTAATAATTTGTATTTTATATTCAGGTCTTTAGTCCAACCTGGAATTTATACTTACATAGATTGCGGAGGAAGGACCGAAATTTACTTTTTCTATATAGTTAATTATCACATCACTATTGATTGGGTATTCCTTTTTCCCTCCACAGATCTGCAGTACCAGCTCTGTTTTTTGTCAAGTTTCCATGTCAGCACAATCCTGTTTCTGGGTCCTCTCTTTTGTTCTGTTGTGTGGGCTCCTAAGGCCATAAAGCTAACAGCAAATATAAATGCCATTTTTCTTCAATAACACAAAATCATTGAAGCTGGGTGATGGCCCTACAGGGCCTCATTGTATTATTTCCTCTAACTTTGTATATATTTGTTAATCTCCATAGTAAAGCACTAAACAAATAACCGTATCTTAGTAGAATACAAAATGCAATGCTGTGTTGCAGTTGCCTGTGGGCCATCCTATTTTGGTCACCAAATTTTTGCTTTTCAATCCTTTGTGAAATACCTTTCCCATCCACCACCCATTCTCCTGGTTAATGACATTCACCTCTAATGATTTACTCACAGGAAGCATTTGCTGACCACCTCAGGCTGAGATGCTTGGGTGGTCTTTGTCCATGCCTACCTCCAGCAAGTCTCTTACCCCAGGGTATCTGAGGTCTTGACTTTTCTGTCTGACATTGCCATTACACTGAACTCTCAGAGTAGGAATGGTGTCACAGTTATTTCTGTTTTCACATAATCCAGTGCATTGCAGATATTGGGTGCCTAATGATTATTGGATGAAAGACTAACTGAATGAATGAATTAATTAATTACAAATGTTAAAATATAATTTTAGGACTAAGATAAGCAATAGAACAGAAATGGGAAGGCAAACATGTTGCTGACTCATAGGTCTGGTCCTCAGAGTATGATCAGTACTGGGTGATTCTAAAAGCTAAGACCCAGACTCCATGAGCAAAAGGTTTGGGAAAAGTCCATCCTAAAAAGTAAAAGGTGTCTGTGAGTATTGGTAGAATGTGTGACCTAATACATGTGAAAGCATTTTGCAAACATTAAAGTATTTTACTCCTATGCAAAGTCATATGCAAAGTAGCATATGACTATTGTTATCAGTAGCTTTTGCACTTCTGATACAGCAATTTTTAAAAATACAAGCTGCATGAAAGAAAAATCAAGATCATTTTCTAAAATCACTTGGAAAAACAGTTTTTATTTTTGAAAACCGGAATTCTCAACAAAGCAGCAGCACAATTCAGCTAAGAGTTCAAACATAATATGACTTACTCTGCCTCATTGATAGTCTGAAATGTGCTTAGGAAAAATAAAAACCATTTAACAGCAGAAGTGATTAATAGTGAAAATGTCTGTTTTTGAGTGCTGCACTGCTGCTTGTTTATTTGTTTGTTTGTTTTGAGGATCAAGCTCAAGTATTTTCATGTTGCTGTTGTGAGTTGTTTTCACCACCAGAGGAAACAGAAGACAGATTCTTTGCCTCATTCTAGCAGTGCCTCTCATAAAGTAAGTCCTTCACTTTTCCTTTTTATTTTTATTTTTTTTGGTTTGTTCCCTTTATTTCTTTAAAGAGTTAGCTGGAAGCTATCACATTAAGAGAACAATCTATGATCTTAATAATTAGATATCAGGAAGTAATGATTGTCTTTAGTTTGCAAACAAGATAAGCATCAGGTCACCTGACCAGTAACTTGCAAGATTTCCAGAGATTTTATTTTTTTAAATTTTTACTTTTATTTTTTTAATTTATTTTAACTGTTGTTCTTGTACAATTTTCTGTCTTTTACTCCCATCCCAGCCCACTGCCCCAGCCCTCACCACCTCCCTCCCATTTCCATCCCCCTAGTTTTTATCCATGTATCCTTTATACTTGTTTCTGTAAACCCTTCCCCTATTCCCCTGATCGTCCCTCCCCTCTCCCCTCTGGTGACTGTCAATCCGTTCTCAATTTCAGTATCTTTGGTTATATTTTGCTTGTTTGTTTGTTTTGTTGATTAGGTTCCTGTTAAAGGTGAGATCATATGGTATTTTTCTTTCACTTCCTGGTTTATTTCACTTAGCATGATGCTCTCCAATTCCATCCATGCTGTTGAAAAGGATAGGAGATCCTTCCTTCTTTCTGCTGCATAGAATTCCATTGTGTAAGTGTACCATACTTTTTTGATCCATTCATTCACTGATGGGCACCTGGGTTCCTTCCAGCACTTGGCTATTGTAAATTGTGCTGCTATGAACATTGGGGTGCATAGGTTCTTTTGGATTGATGTTTCAGGGTTCTTAGGATATAATCCTAGCAGTGGGATTGCTGGGTCAAAAGCAGATTCATTTTTAGTTTTCTTAGAAAATTCCATACTGCTTTCCATAGTGGTTGTACCAGTCTGCAATCCCACCAAGAGTGCACTAGGGTCCCCTTTTCTCCTCAACCTCTCCAATACTTGTTGTTTGTTGCTTTGTTTATGATGGCCATTCTGACTGGTGTGAAGTGGAATCTCATTGTGGCTATAATTTGTATCGCTCTGATAGCTAGTGATATCAAGCATCTTTTCATGTGTTTCTGGATCCTCTATATGTTGTCCTTGGAAAAGTGTCTGTTGAAGTCCTCTGTCCACTTTTTAATTGGGTTGCTAGTCTTCTTAGAGTGGAGTCAGGTAAGTTCTTTATATATTTTGGAGATTAAACCCTTGTCTGAAGTATCATTGGCAAAAATATTTTCCCATACAGTTGGTTCTCTTTCTATTTTAATACTGTTTTCTTTAGCTGTGCAGAAGCTTTTTATTTTGATGAGATCCCATTTGTTTATTCTTTCCTTTATGTCCATTGCTTTAGGGGACATATCAGTAAAAATGTTGCCGTGTGAAATATCTGAGATTTTCCTGCCTATGTTCTCCTCTAAGATTTTAATAGTGTCACAGCTTATATTTAAATCTTTTATCCACCTTGAATTTATTTTTGTGTATGGTGTAAGTTGGTGCTCCAGTTTCTTTCCTTTTTTTTTTTTTTTTTTTGCACGTAGCTGTCCAGTTCTCCCAACACCACTTGTTGAAGAGGCTACTTTTACTCTATTTTATGTTGCTGACCCCTTTGTCAAATATTAATTGACTGTAGAGACTTGGGTTTATTTCTGGGATCTCTGTTCTATTCCACTGGTCCATGTGCCTGTTTTTATGCCAGTACCAGGCTGTTTTGATTACAGTGGCCTTGTAATACAGTTTGGTATCAGGTATTGTGATCCCTCCTACTTTGCTCTTCTTTCTCAAAATTGCTGCAGTTATAGGAGGTTGTTTATGGCCCCATATAAATTTTTGAAGTGTTTGTTCTATGTCTGTGATATATGCCATTGGTACTTTAATAGGTATTGCATTGAATCTGTAAATTGCTTTGGGTAGAATGGACATTTTGATTATGTTAATTTTTCTGATCCATGAACATGGTATATGTTTCCATTTGTTTGTGTCTTCCTTGATTTCTTTCTTCAGTGTTGTGTAGTTTTCTACATAGGGGTCTTTCACCTCCTTGGTTAGGTTTATTCCTAGGTATTTTATTTTTCTTTTTGCTATAACAAATGGGATTTTTTTTCTTGATTAATGCTTCTACTGTTTCATTGTTGGTATACAGAAATGCCTTTGATTTCTGAATATTGACTTTGTATCCTGCTGTTTGGCCAATTCATTTATTAGGTCAAGCAGCTTTTTGGCCTAGTCTATAGGATTTTCCATGTACACTATCATGTCATCTGCAATCAATGATAGTTTTTTTCCTCCTTTCTGAATTGGATGCCTTTTATTTCCTTTTCTTATCTAATCACTGTGGCTAAGACTTCTAATACTATATTGAATAGAAGTGGTGAAAGTGGACAACCTTGTCTTGTTCCTGATCTTAGTGGAAAAAATTTTAGTTTTTGCCCATTGAGTATGATGCTGGCTGTAGGTCTCTCATATATTGCCTTTATTATGTTGAGGAATGCTCCCTCTAATCCCACTTTCCTGAGTGTTTTTATCATAAATGGGTGCTGTACCTTATCAAATGCTTTTTCAACGTCTATTGATATGATCATATGATTTTTGTCTTTACTTTTGTTTATGTGATGCATTACATTTACTGCTTTGTGAATATTGAACCATCCTTGCATCCCAGGGATGAATCCCACTTGGTCATGGTGTATGATCTTTTTAATGTATTGTTGGATGCGGTTTGCCAATATTTTGTTGAGGATTTTAGCGTCTATGTTCATCAGCGATATGGGTCTGAAGTTTTCTTTCTTTGTTGTGTCTTTATCTGGTTTGGGGATTAGGATGATGCTGGCTTCATAAAAAGAGTTTGGAAGTCTTCTGTCTTCTTCTATTATTTTGGAATAGTCTGTGAAGGATAGGGGCTAGCTCTTCATTAAATGCTTTGTAGAATTCTCCTGTGAAACTATCTGGTCCAGGGCTTTTGTGTGTCAGGAGTTTTTTGACTACTGCTTCAATTTAATCTGCTGTTATTAGTCTGTTCAGACTTTCTGCTTTTTGTTCACTGAGTTTTCGAAGATTATTTTTTTCTAGAAACTTGTCCATTTCACCTAGGTTTTCAAATCTCTGGGCATACAGTTCTCCAAAGTGATTTCTTACAGTCCTTTGTATTTCTGTGGTGTCAGTTGTAGTCTCTCCTCTTTTGTTTCAGTTGTGATTGTTTGGGTCCTCTCCCTTTTTTTCTTGATGAGCCTGTTTAAAGGCTTGTCAATTTGTTTATCTTTTCAAAGAACCAGCTCCTGGATTCATTGATCCTTAGAATTGTGCTTTTAGTCTCTATGTCATTTGATTCTGCTCTGATCTTGGTTATTTCTTTCCTTCTACTTGCTCTGGGCTGTCTTTGTTGTTGTTCCTCTAGTTCTTGTAGGCATAGGGTTAAGTTGTTTGTTGGAGATGTTTCTATCTTTGATAGGGAGGCCTGCATCAATATGAACTTCCTTCTGAGGACTGCCTTTGCTGTGCCCCATAAGTTTTGGATTGTTTTGAGTTTGTTTTCATTTGTTTCCAGAAACTTTTTGATTTCCTCCCTAATTTCATTCTTGACCCATTCATTGTTTAATAGCATGCTATTCAATCTCCATGATTGTGAGTGTTTTAGGTTTTCCCCATGGGGTTGGTTTCGACTTTCAGTCCCTTGTGGTTGGAGAAAATGCTTGGTATGATTTCAATTTTCTTGAATTTGTTGAGGCTTGTTTTGTGTCTTATCATGTGGTCTATCATTGAAAATGTTCCATGTAGATCGAAGATGGCGGCATGGTAAGAGGACGCACATCTCTTTGCCTCCCACACATAGGTCTTAAACCGGGACATTTTTCAAAGCAGCACAGCAAACAGACACCAGAAACACAGCATATTTGAAAACAGATTATCGAAAATTGCAGTGGACGTTGAAAAACCGGACGGTAAGGAGAGTACTCCGGCGGTGCAGAGACCAGGGCGG
>PVKU01004810.1:0-137664 GCA_004027475.1 Anoura caudifer | reverse complement strand
GGCCAATAATCTCTCCTCTGTACAAGGATAAAATGCAGTTGAGCAGATTGGTTTTATTAGTACTGTTGTACAATGTTAGTGAAAAATCTCAAACTAAAATTAAGCTCTTTGAGACAACTCAAAGTATGTGGGAGTTCCCCCCTTTTTCTTCCCCTAAAATGCTGTCTTATGAAATTCCTGATCTGTTTGTATCTTTTTTCCTCTGTTTCAAAGTTGTTTCATGGAATTCTTTCCAGAATATGATAAGGAACAGATACAAAAACTTTCAGTAGGATTATAGAACAGAATAAAAGCTCTGATGAATAACACACATCTGATTTAGTAGTGACCTTAAAGAGAGCTTCAGAAATCTACATGTTTCTGTTAACTTGTTATATTCTTTGATAATTTTTTCTTTTTTCTTGTTCTGGAAAGAATAGATTACAGAAACCTAAGCAATAAGGGGAAGTTTAGGGGCAGAATAACTACTATGTGAACATGAAAGAAAAGTGGCAGCATTTCCCCCCGGGGTTGGTGGTGGGGCAGAGAAAGTGAACTAGGCAATGATTTCCTCATTATTCCTTGTCATGGTAATAACCATAAGTTAGGATCAGTACATCTATAATCAAAGATATAAAATGTATTATATAAGGTCTATCCAGAAAAAGCACAGCCATTGGTTATATAACAAGAACAGTTTGCGGGACTTCGATGTAACCTGGCAGCCAAGGAGAGTGGACTGGAATGCGCATGCATGAACAATGACAACTTCACTGTATTAGTCAGTGGGGATGGTAGATGCCATTGAGTGAGCATGTGTGCTTTGTGGCCATCAAATTCAAAATGACTGAGTAGAGCAACAAACCTGCACCAAATTTTGTGTTAAGCTGGAACATTCCTCTGCAGAAACTATCTGGATGGTTCAGAAGGCCACAGCTATGGGCAACTGGTGATTGGCAGCTTCATCACAACAGTGTGCCCACTCATGAGTCTCATGTGGGGTTTTTTGGCCAGTCATCAAGTCACCCAGGTGACTCAGCCCCTGTAGAGCCCATATTTAATTCCCTACAACTTCTGGCTTTTCCCAAAACTAAAATCACCTTTGAAAGGGAAGAGATTTCATACCATTGATGAGATTCAGGAAAATACGATGGGGCAGCTGATGGTGATTGGGAGAACTGTGTGAGGTCCCAAGATGCCTACTTTGAAGGGGACTGAGGCATCATTGTCCTATGTACAATGTTTCTTGTATCTTGTATCTTCTTCAATAAATTTTGAAGTCTCTATTTTTCATATTACATGGCCGGATACCTTCTAGACAGACGGTGTGTGTGTGTGTGTGTGTGTGTGTGTGTGTGTGTGTGTGTGTGTTTAGCTAGATTTATCTGCTACAATTCTTTGAAGAAAAGAAAAATGTATCTTAGAGAAAACGTATGATTGCATATCTTTGGCTGAACATAGCAAAGCACAAAAGAAACCAATTATACCCCATGTTGTGAAATTACTTTAAATTTCTACTTTTAATCCTTGTTGGATAAACTTCTGACTAGCTGTTCAAAATGTGTTATTGCAAGTCTGTCAGAACTCTGGGGTCATTAACTCTCTGTGGAATACCTTGCCAGCTAAAAAGCTCCATCTCTTCTAATAATCTCTTCTAACAGCTGATGTGCGTGTGGTGGAGGGAAGAGTATTGGAGGAGAAGAGGAGAAAGCACCCACATCATAGACCCTGCACTGGCGTATTTGCCTCCATATAATCCCCCTTCCATCATTCCACCATAGAACTTGCCAGATAATATTAAATAAGTGTTGATGAATGAGTTGCTAAATGAAGCTGGCAGAGTCTCTTTAACGTTCAGGGCCCCACATTCAGGGTTGGAAGGGGAAAGGCAAGCTCCTCCAGATAGCTGGGATGCTCTGTGAAAAGCAGACCCAGGGAGGCCCTGGGAGCTATCCAAGGTACTAACCACACACAGCTTAACCTCTGCTCCAGTGCTGGTTAGTTCATCTTTGGGGAGTAAAAGTTGGGGGAGAGAAGGAAGACATGTATTTCTACCTACTCTAAGTTCAAGTCCTGCCTTTGACTGTTACAGGTTATGCACATCTCAAAAAGTTATTTAATCTAATGGGTAATTCACCTGGAAATGGACGTGACACTTCCTATCTTGCAGGATCATATGCTGTGATGGTTAAATTGGTTAATACATGCAAAGCATTTAATACAGGGCCTGGCACAAAATAAATATTTTATAAATGTTAACTAATTATTATTTGTACATTCAAAAGATAATACAAGACTCATGTATCCACTCCCAGAACTATTATATGTTACATTTCTTTACATCAGCCCCAAATTTAATTCCTTTTTCCTATTAAAATTTTATACTCCATATGGACAGAAAGTATGTCTACTTTTACCCATCACTTGCCCAGTACCTGGTCCAAAATAGACTTTCAATGCACATGAGCTGAAAATGAATACATGAAGGTTAGAAATAATGGAGTAGCCATGAAGAAAACGGAGGCTGTGTTGCTAAAGCTATTTGAAAGGGGAAGGAATGCGCACAGTGTGCCAGCATAAGCAAAAAGAGAGCCAGGGCTTTACCAAAACACGATCCTGCATTTATTGCTACCTATTAGAAATCCCTCTGAAGCATTTTTGAAGTATAAAATTATATATTATGAATACGTAAGCCAATTTTCACAATGAAATGCATTGGGAACCAAGGTATTTTACAGCTTTGTCTGAGAGCTGCCTCACTCTACAAGTTTCTCTAAGTTTGTGGACTTTGTCCCAGCAGGATAGCATAGCATTTAAAAAAAAAAAAAGACATTTACACCGGTTTGCTTTTTCTCTTTAAGTGTCTTATCATTTATTCTTCTCTTTCTGTTGGATATCAGTGAAAAGAGACAATAGCTGATTTAGAATAATCGAAAATGAAGACTCTGTTTGAAGCCAAGTGCCCTACATACACAGGTGTGATTGCATTGATTCTGACAACTTGCAGAAAGTGCACACACCCTCACTGATGACTGTGGCAACTGTGCTAAACTGGAGCTGAGAGGATAAAGATTCTCCCTGCGCATAAAACAATTGCATAGCTACATTGACTTGCATTTTCGTAGCATAGACATTTCCACGCTTAGGGAAAAAAAGTCAAGTTTTTTTAATTTAAGTTTCTAAAGGCTGATAGGACTGGCTGCAGGGGCCAGTGAGAAGGAAAACATGGGTGCTGTAAGTTGTCATCTCAGCCATTAAAAATAATTTCCACAGTCCTAATTCAAATTAGGAGTTGGTCATATTATAAATGATTCATGTTTCTCTAAATTGCCTCTGGTTTTTTCATGCTTATTTCAAAGAAAATGAATATAAAAATAAATGTACCATTTCATAGATTTCTTTGGAGAACTCTGTCCAATTCATTGGCTTCATGAGACCTTTAGGAAATGCACCTAAATACAGATATTCCACCCTCCTCAATAAAGACGATAGAGTTAATTGACTTCCAGAATATTGGAAATTTGAATATTGAATCGTTGGTATGAACTAGAAGATGAGGTATAGTCAAAACCACTTTAAAGAGACTGAATGGATTTAAAGGTACACAGATAATATATAATAATACAATTAATGACACAGACATTACTTTAAAGTATGTATCTCTCGTAATTCAGGGATTAACATAAAACATAAAAAGTATATACAGTGAAACAAATGTAAAGTGGTTACCTGGTGCTATAGAGAGAAGCAGTAACCAGACTACATTTAATTTCTCGTGAGGGGTTTATGTCTCTTATGGGAGCAGATAATTAGTTTATCACAGCTTAATTTTATTGCTATTTAAATAAATCAAACAACTCTTGCTCTAATTTTGTGGTATCTGAACAATCTGATTTCCTGAACAGAGATTTCTGAACAGAGGTGACAGGCAGAACAGCCAACATAAGTATTCTTAGTTCATACAAAGTTGTAAATCGCTACGAGTTAAACAAGTAGACAGCCTGTTTTAACATCAGTCTTTTACTAGGTTCATTGTTACGAGTTTCCTAAAGACAGATTCACTTTCATGGCACTGAATAAATCAAGTCTGGGGTCCCCCAATACATTCCAATTGACATAAAAGCAAAGCACAGCTTTTGAGTTACCCTTGCCAGGACCTAGGACAACCAGGCTTTTCTTAGATGCTATCTGACCTTTCATTGCCACCAAAATTGCAATGAGAAGCAACATAAAGAATGCTCCCAGATGTGACCTTAAGAAATAGAAATATGAATCTTGTTACAGATTCTATTTCTGCTAAACAAACCCACGCTTCATGGAATAGAACAACAAACATGTCACCCTCAAGGATTCTCTGGGCAAGGAATTGGGGGGACACAGTAGAGAGGTCTTGTTTCTTTTTCAGGAGACTTAGTTGAGAAGACTTAAATGGCTGAGGGTAACTTTCATGCTTGAGCACCGAAATTATGTGGAAAAATCTTCACTGACAGGTTGGGCATTTGGGCTGAAAAGACTCAAAGGACCAGGGCCACTGGGACTATTGACCAGAGCACCTTTTACCTACATTTGGTCTCTTCCCGTGGCTCGTGCATGGGAACGTTGTCTGGGAAGAGGCAACATCTGATGAGGAAGCAAGTAGAGAGTGGTCTTCCCTAGAAGGTCAAAGAGACAGGCACAGTCACTTTCTGATACAGCTTCAGACACCATGCAGTTTCACTTCTACTAAATGCGATCATTGAACTCATTTACAAGAAGTCACTAAGGTTAACCCAGAATTGTATTCTTCTCCATAGCACAAATTTGTATGTTATCATTTCACTGTTTATTGTCTGTCTCTCTGCACTAAAATATATAAGCTTCACAAAAGCAAAAAACATTATTGTTTATCCATTGATGTATTCTCAGAATTTAACACTGTCCTGGCACAAAATGGATACTAATAACTCATTATTGTTTGAATAAATAAATGTTTCTGCTTCCCTTGACAGGTATTAAAATAAGCATAATTATTTACAACATGGAGACACACTGCATTTTCAAAGCTGAAAGTAATAATATTGAACTCGAAATCTGTGGATCTAAACAATGTTTCTCAGAACACCAGATAAGGATGTGTTGCACAAAATAAATTTTGTGGTTAAGTGTGTGTGCAAAACACAGTGCCAGTTAACTCCTTGAAAATTACTCTGCTCTTTAGCATGTTAAAGGCTCTGAGGAATCTTAGCAATAGAAACAAAAGCTTCATTGTGTTCTACCCATTCTCTCCCAATGTATCACAAACCACCTCTGCAGCAGAGAGGTTCCTTAACTCTCCTGAAGCTCCTTTGGCACAGAACACATTTTAATCCATCCTCTCATCCTAATTTAGAAGTGATTTCTCAATATCCAGGTACCACAAGGATATAAAAATGAGGGCCCATTCTCCACAGATGTCACAATATGGCTATAGAGTTCAAGTTACTTACTTAAGGTCATAAGAAAAGTTACTGGAAAGCTGAAAACTAAAGCCTAGATCTGCTTCCTATTAGCGAAATGTTTCTTTTAGAACACCATGGGCTGTTGAGATTCATAGACACAACCCTACCTTGGACTCATCATGGACAGATGGTTATTCTCTTTTTAAAAACCCCTCGAGAGATGTAATTTGTAATCTCCCTCAGTAGCCTGCCCCATTATTTATCAAGTCAGACTCAGCTTGCAATAGGGTGGCATTCCATTCCAGAGGGAAAGCATTTTCTTTGTCTGATTTTAAATGTTCCATTAGAAAAATAATTTATGGTAAGTTCACGAGCACAGTTTGCACTTGCGCCTTGGCCAGTAGGGTGGTGGAGCTTGGAGCAGCGTCTTCAGCATGCACTCAGTCCTTGGCCCCAGGCCCCGACTAATGACAGCCGGAGTCCGCACACACACAGGCCCAGCCCAGTGAGTCTGCCAAGTGTTTGTCATAGTCATGCACATCAGTCAGTCACAGGAACGGAATGTGAAATGGTGAAGAGTGCAGCAGACCCTGAGACAGAGGGTTTTCCAGCTCCAAACTGCTGAACGCTTAGAATACAATATCTCTGTATGCTATGGAAATAAAATATAATTAAATTACCAGACTCTCTCTTCAATTACCACTCAATTACTTAGGGGCATAACTTCATTTATAAAACACTTTTCTACAGGTAGACATCCATGGTAGACGTTCATCCAATTGTTCTATCATGCACTATAGTAAGAAGATCTTAGAAAGCTGGAGATGAAATGTTACACAAGGTAAACAAGAACAGACCTTGCATTCCCCCAGGTGCAGTTTGCATTTAATATCTGCCTTATCAATTGCTATGTAACCTTTAGCAGGTTACTCAAGGTTCCAAGATCCCCAAATACGAATAATGGGTATAGTAAATACAGCTTCACTCTACTTTTATAAGAAATAAATAAGAAAAAATATTTGAAAAGAAATGGCAAAATGCCTGGCACACAGTAGATTTCCAATAAATATTCTTTCCTGCCTCATATAAAATCAGAATTGCGTTTTAAGTGTATTGGGCAACTTAATAATTAAAAGGATCTTGGGATAAGGAAGTGGAAATGAAGTCATTGTTCACTGGGGATAGACTGTTAGTTCTGCAAGATAAAAAAAGTTCTAGATATCTGGTGCACAACAATGATGATACATCATTGAACTGAACATGACTGAACATTCGGTGAACATGACTGAACTGTACCCTCAAACCTGGTTAAAATGGGAGGTGACATCAGCAAGATGGCAGGGTCAAAGGTCCCTTGCTTACATTTCCCCTCAGAAAAGATAGCCTTCCACAAACAAGAGTAACTTTGGCAGAGCTGTGAGTCCCAAGTGGGAGATTTTGAAACACTGATGGAGCCCGTGACCAAGAAGGGTCATTTTGCAAAGATAATAGACTTGTTAACTCTGGTTCTGCTCAGAATTGGAAACAACCCTGTCCCCATGTGGACTCAGGCACAACATCATCTGGCCTTGCTCCTGACACCAGTTAACATCCACATGGAAGCCCAGCAGGAGTCATGCCTGCCCACGCCAGAGGTGCCAGGCCACTAACCTTGGTCCCAGCCATGGACCACACAGGTCCCATGAACCAGCTCCAGTCATGCCCATCCATGCTCAGACCAGCAGTAGTGATTTTAGTTCATAATACTGGACAACAAACTTGAAATCTGCTATGAGAGTAATTCTTGAAAGTTCTCTCACACACACAAAAAGTAATTGGTAACTATGTGATGTGACAGATACGTTCAAATGGAAGAACAAATGGTTAACATAAGTGTTATGTGTTTTTTACCACAATTAAAACACCTTTCTAAAAGATTTTATTTATTTATTTTTAGAGAGAGGGGAAGGGAGGAAGAAAGACAGGGAGAGAAACATCAACGTGTGGTTACCTCTTGTGTGCCCCCTACTGGCTTACAACCCAGGCATGTGCCCTGAGTGGGAATTGAACCAGTCACCCTTTGGTTTGCTGGCCAACATTCAGTCCACTGAGCCACACCAGCCAGTACACCACAATAAAGCATTTTAATTAGAAAACAGAAAAACATGCAATCCCAACTGAGGTACATTCTACAAAATGCTTGACCAATACTTCTAAAAACTCTCAAGGTAATGAAAACAACAACAACTAAAAAAATAATCTGAAAAACTCTCACAGCCAAGGAAGCCTAAGGAGACAGGATGACTAAATGTAATGTGGAATCCTGGATGGGATCCTGGAACAGAAAAGGGCAAATATGAAAAAAACAATGAAAATATGAATAAATTGTGGACTTCAGTTAAGTAATAATAATGCATTAATATCAGTTTACTGTGACAAGTGTACTACATTTTCAAGACATTAATAATAAAAGAAACTGTGCAGGGTATATGAGAACTTTCTGTATTATCCTCTCAATTTTTCTGGAAATCTAAAATTGTTCTAAAAAATGAAGTTTGTCTTAAAAAATAAAATTGAAGTTCATCCCTTTGTTTTTAAAAAATTGAAGTTGACCTTTTGGTTTAAAAAAAAAATGAAATTGAACCCTTTGTAAAGCAAGGCAGTGTTTTAATGTGAATAACTATCCATGCAGCCCTGACCGGTGTGGCTCAGCAGGTTGGGTGTCACACCGCAAATCAACGAAAAGTCACTGGTTCCCTTCCTGGTCAGGGCACGTGCCTGGGCTGTGGGCCAGGTCCCCAGCAGGGGGTATGGGAGAGGCAACTGATCAGTTTCTCTCACACATCAAAATTTCTCTCCCTCTCTTTCTTCTTCCCTAACCCTCTCTCTAAAAAGAAATAGAATATTTTTAAATTAAAAAAAAATAACTATCCATGTACTTATTTGTACTGAAATGTCAGATTTTTACATGGTCAACTTTTAAAAAGGAGAACGATCTTGTTATGTTATATATTTTGTTATATTATGTTAATATTTCTTCTCCATAACTTGTGTTTGAAGCCTAAAAACCTTGGCATAATGTATGAATTACTAAAACTCCAAAAAGAGCTGTTGTGTTATCTTCTCATTAAAATCATAACATTTATGCTTCAGAGTTAATATTTGGGGAATTATAAATGTATAACAGAAGAAAGAGGCACATAATTAAACTTCTATGTTTAAAAACCTTGGCATAAAGTAGGCTAATATAAATCATGTACAGCAAGGACAAGATAGATATGTAATGTATGTGTGATGATAGAAAATCTTCGGGAAGGACTAACTGATAAAGTTGCAAACTTCAGTAGCATGTAAAAAAGCTTCGCTGATACATAACTCATCAATTCCATCCCATAGTATCCATAGAAATGTGTACATATGTTTACCAGAACACATGTACTGGGATATTCATAGCAACACCATGCAGCATAGCACCATTACAAGACACTGCCTCAGTGTTTACCAATAGTAGTAGAAGTGATAAAAGAAAGCATGTTACGTTTACACATTGAAATACCGCACAGCAATGTTGACAAATGATCTATGACTAAGGAGAACATGGAGGAATCGCACAAGCATAATACCACACAAAAGAAACAAGGCGCAGAAGAATATATATTATATGATTTATTTCACATAAAGTTCAGAAACACAGAGAACTGATTTATTGTCAGAAAAGTGGTTATTCTTTGGGAGTTAGCAACTAGACAGGGGAACTGGAGAGACTTCTGGGATGCTGATAACGTTCTGTTCCTTGATCTGAGCATGTTCAGTTTGCGAATCTTTATTGAGACATACACTTATAATGTACACCTTCATCAACGTATTTTATACCTTAATAAGAAACTTCAAAAATTTTACTTAAAATGAGTTTGGACATGACCCAAATATTTTTTAAAAAAAACTGTTTTAACATCAAGTAGACACTATTGTATAGTGCTAAATGCTTCATATGAAAAACAATTTAGAAGAACTCAAGATCATAGAAGAAGAAAATACCATGTACTTTAGATTGTGTCCATGAAATCTTAAAGTAAAAACTTAATACGATCAATTTATCAGAACAATGAAAAGGAAAACTGTAAAACCAGTAAGTTGACTGAGTTGAAAATATTTGTTGTAGAGATCTAATGTGATTCCATTTCTGCTTATCTACCATTACACTCAAGACTCTCCTATCTTCAACCAATGAGAATCACACCGAGTGGCCATCTCCCAGGGAATAAACTGGGGTCTAGAGTTACCCAAAATCCCCATAACCGGATCACTAAAACCCAGAATTGGTTGTGTTTCTTTATCTGTGAAAATTCTGTACATTTGGTCTTTGCCTTACTTCCTTCCTCGTTTGTGTTCCAGTATATCTCTGATACTAACATCTTGAACTCCAGAAAATTTGGCCAAGATCCTGATAAGCTGCCCGAATCTAGCTAGTTCCCTCTCCTGTGGGAGATGAGTTCTGTCCTAGTCCTTGGCTACTGGCTAAAAGTCTTCAAACTTTTCAAGTTTCCCTCAGATCCAAGACAATGTCACCGGCCTAACTGGATGTATTTCATTTGCTAAGTACCAACCCACCAGGCAGGGCTAAAGCCCCACGCACCATCACAGAGTTAGCCCGAGATTGCACTGTGCGCTTAAGCACTAGCTTTGCTTTCCGACCTCCCTCCTGGAGCATCAGCTCTAAACCAGGTCATGTCTCCAGAGTGGTACTTCTCCCTTCCTGATGTACCACAGTTGTGTTCCAAGAGCCATAGGGAAAGCCCTTGCAAAATATGATATCGTGAATAAAGCTCGTAGTCACTGCCTCTTTGGCTACAGATTCAACCAAATGTACCAGTTTACGTTATTTTGATTCTTAGTAACCAAAGGCATGGAAAATTCTCTAAATGAAAAGGCATTTAGGCCTGGCAAGTCCTGGAAAATGCGGAAAATGATTGCAGTTCTACATTTCAACTAATTTTCCATAAACATGTGTAATTATTACAAGGTTAAAACTGAAGTTCACTTGTGCCTCAAACTATAGAAATCACTCTCTATCAAATGCCAACCAAATCCGCAAGCTGTTTTCATGTAGGGAAGAAAAACATACTTTGACGTTTCCCACCAAAAATATGCTTTCCGGGCATGGGCAAATCAAAATAAAAGTATTCACCTTCACAATTCAATCTGAAAGTAAATTTAGAAAGTTATATAATATAATTTGAAATGACTGTAGAATTTTATAACAAAAATTCAAAATGGCTGAATTCCTAAACTATATTTCAAACCAAGAACCTGGAGCCACAATTACCTTTCAAACTATTACAATACAGTCAAATTAAACAGTTTAACTAGACTATTTCTGTAAAATAATCGCTTTTTACTGTTTTGTGGTTGCCATTATTCAGATCCTTCTGTTGGTCTGGTGTGTCCACGGCACATGGTCTACCTGGCCCAACCATGACAATAGGTAAGGTGGCCAGATGCACTTACAATGAGGTGATGAAAGGCATTGTCCATCGGTTAAGCAAGATAATGGTCCATGAAATGGTTGATGTAGGAACAGACTAAGTATAGCAGTTTGGAAAGATTTCGGATAATGTCAAAATGAATGCACGGCCAAAGATCCAGAGAAACAATCTACTTCAGGGCCACTTCAGGGTTTAAGTCGTTTCAGAATTCAGTTCAGTGGCTGCGTTTCTAAAACTTAGTAACTGAGCAGAGAAAATAGATTTTGGCAAAGAAGGTGCTATCAGTAAGTTCTATGATTACGGCATAATTTTGATAAGTTGTCCTGGTCAGTTCAGGCACCTGTAACGGTTCAGGCAGCTGGGAAGTCCAAGACCAAGGTGCTGGTGAGAGCACTCTTCCTGGTTTGCCAATGACCGGCCTCTCAGAGACGGGCGGGGACAGCTCTGAGACTTCTCTCTGTTCTTACAAGAGCGCAAATTCCCTTCGTGAAGGTTCTACCCTCCTGACCTAATTACCTCCCAGCGAACCCAATTCGCAACCCCACCACACTGGGAATTAGAAGTTTTCAAAAATCCTTTTGAAGGCATGCAACATTCACAGAAAAACTTAATTATAAGAGGTTTTTACTCTAAACTATCTAAACTAATATTTATCTCTCTTTTCAACATTCATTACTCACCAACCTTAATGATGGTTTGAATTAATTTTAAATAATAGGACATAAATTGTATTGATCTTATTTATAAGAATTACATTATATACTGTGTAATGCATAATGAACACAAGCTTCCAGTTATTTAAAACCAGCTTAGCTGTAATCTAATGTGCTGTCTCAGTGTTATTATACTAGTTTCAGGCATGAAGTTTATTTTCTATAGTTTTTCACTGGCTCTTTTAGTCATCTTAAGTAGTTTACTTATTTTTTTGTTATTTTATTTTTTTATATTGAAAATAATAGAAACCATTTCTTATCTACTTTACAGATTATCAGGCAGCTATGTGAGTCTTCTTTTCCAAATAAGTAAATGATTTTAGAATGAGATTACAATTTTCCAAATGTCCAATAACAACTTTCATATTTAGTTATATTCTCTATATTCACAGTCAATATACTGCGATATTCTTTAAAAAGTTTATAAGCAAGAAAAAACATTATTAATTTTAAAAGTTTATGAAGAAACCCAGGTAGGTAGCAGAGTAGATGAAGTAGACAAAATAAGTAATTCCAATGAGAAAAAATGAATGAAAAGGGTTTTCAGAATTAAGACTTAAATTTGACTTCATTATCTTTCAGACCACTGAATCCAAGAACCAATCATTGCCATAGACCCACTTGGATCAGGAAATCCTGGGGACAAAGGCGAAATTTATCAATCATATAATTCCCAAGAAGTGCGATGTGTAAACACACTCGAAGGCTAGATTCTTTGATGTTTCTCCCTCTATGTGAATGTGAGATTGAAGTGCAGTAGTAGATACATTAGGGCTTGACCATGACTCCTTATCGCCAATTGCGCAGTGATGGCTTGAGTTTCAACATAAATATAGAAAGTTAGGATGTCTTATCCCCTTAGTTTGTAGATGAAGATTTCTGATTCACTGAAATAAGTTTACCTGTCCTAGAGCAAAACAAACTAGATTCAGACCTAAATTTGGAATAGGGAGTCCTCATTCTTTGTCTAACATCTTCCCATTATCACAAATTATGCCTTAAAGTTATTGTAGGTAAACCTGATTGTCATTGAACTTGCTAAAGTTTTAATTTGTAACTTTTTAATTTTATGCATTTATTATTAGTCAACTACCATCAAGGGATTATTTCTAAGTTATATATAGTTGTAAGGAGTTAGGCCTTATCTGAGTTTATAATTATTCTTCTACTTCTACTTTAAGGAACATTCATCAACAAATCTGTTTTCTTTTTTTTAATTATTTTTATTGTTGTTCAGTTACAGTTGTCCCCATTTTCCCCCCATATCTCTCCCCTGCCCCATCCAACCCATTTCCAAAGAAAATCCCCATCCCATTTGTCCTTGACCATGAGTCCTTTGTACATATTCCCGTTCTTTCCTCTGTTAATCCCTTCCCCCCTCCCCTCTGGTCACTGTCAATTTGTTCTTTATTTCCATATCTCTGGTTCTTTTTTGCTCATCTGTTCTGTTGATTAAGTTCCACTCATAGGTGAGATCATATGGTATTTGTCTTTCACTGCCTGGCTTGTTTCACTTAGCACAAGGCTCTCCAGTTCCATCCATGCTATTGGGAAGGACAGGAGCTCCTCCTTTCTTTCTGCTGTGTAGTATTCCATTGTGTAAATGTACCACAGCTTTTTGATCCACTTAGGCTGTTCCCAGCACATAGCTATTATAAATTGTGCTGCTATGAACTTTGGGGTGCATAAGTCCTTTTGAATTGGTGTTTCAGAATTTTTAGGGTATAATCCCAGCAGTGGTGGAATTGCTGAATAAAAAGATAGTTCCATTTTTAGTTTTCTGAGGAAATTCCATACTGTTTTCCACAGTGGCTGCACCAGTCTGCATTCCCACCAACAGTGCACTAGGGTTCCCTTTTCTCCACAACCTTGCCAACACTTGTTGTTTGTTGATTTGTTAATGATGGCCATTCTGACTGGTGTGAAGTGATACCTCATCGTGGTTTTAATCTTCATCTCTCTGATAGCTATTGATGTTGAACATCCTTTCATATGCCTATGGACCCTCTGTATGTCCTCCTTGGAGAAGTGTCTATTCAGGTCCTTTGCCCATTTTTTAACCGGATTGTTTGTTTTCCTGGTGTGGAGTCATGTGAGTTCTTTATATATTTTGGAGATCAACCCCTTGACCTAGGCCTCATTGACAAATATGTTTTCCCATACATTTGGTTCCTTATTTATTTTTGCTGATGTTTTCTTTAGCTGTGCAGAAGCTTTTTAAATTGACATAGTCTCATTTGTTTATTCTGTATTTTCTTTTGCTCTAAGTAAAATAGATAATTTTTAAAAACATTAGAATTTATATTTATTTTTAATTATTTCCTGCTAAGCCAAATTAATCCTAACACATCACAATCAGAGTTAATTGAAGTAAAGCATTGTCCATACAATAGATTTGCATAACCCTACATTGCTTCCTGCCACAGCTCCCAGTCAGCCACAAGATCATGAGGGTAAACAACCAATACAACCACCATACTCTACAGTACACCATGTTGCCAGTGTTTTTTGGAGATTGTGTTCTGAGCGTGTTTAAGTTAGGCTAGACTAAGCTATGATGTGTGACACTTTAGATGTAATCATTGAAAAACTGGCCCAGGAGCTGAAACAATGGTATGTCTGTTTCTGGCTTACTCCTCCAACCAACCTGCCCATACGTGACCATCCCCCACCTGTATTCATGCTGCCCCAGCACTGGCAGGCATTGGCCCTCCAATGCTGGATCTGTGCATTGGTCTATGGCAGGAAGGTGGCAGCTGAGAACCAGTTCTAACCTTGGGATTATATTACTTCATTCATTAATTCATTTTTAAAATATTTATTGAGTGTATACTATGAACCAGACATAATACCAATCCCAGAAATAGAAGAATAATTTAAAAGTACAAATTACATGTTATCTTCTATAGTAGAGAGATGAGGGTAGATATTGACAAATTATTACCCCAAAAATATAAAGTTCATATTTTACACATTCATTCATTTTTAAAAAGCATTTTAAATGTCTGTTATGATGCAGGGTGTATCCTGGATTTAGGGAATATCAGGATGAAAAAGGCAAGCAGGCTTTTCTCTCTCTGGATTATTTGCATTCTATGGACAAAGAGCAGAAAAGGCAGAGTTGAGCAGACCAGAAACAATTATTATAAAATCAGTTTGTAAAAACTGGGGAAAATATTGTGGTTTGTGACACAAGTTGTGAAGAAAAGAGGCTGAGTGGTGTGATGGAAAATAAGGGGAGATGAAGCTGCTTAGGAAGAATAAGGGGAGTCCTCTTTGAAGAAGGTGATTTGAAATCTGAAGATTCTTTTTCAGATTCAAATAGGAAATAGTTACACATATGAAAAGTCATACAGAATATGTTCTGGATGGAGGAAACAGGAAGTGTAATGTTCTGGAAACAGAAAAGTTTGGTTCTCCATAACTGGAACATAGTAAGTGAGGGAGAGATTAGCACGAGAAATGATTTGGGGAAGTAGACAAAGAGCTATGTAAACCACAGTAAAGAATTTGAATTTTATTCCAAATGAAATTGTGAGGTTTCAAAGGGTTGTAAGTATTAAGGTGAGGTCATTTAACTTATGTTTAAAAAGACCAGTGTGGCTGCTTGGTAACAGATGTAATATAGGAGGGTGAGAATAGAAGTACTGAGCATGACAAACTAGACAGTCATTACTATGGTCCAGGCAAGAGATGATGTGGTGGTGACAATGAAAATTAAGACATGTAACAGATTTGAGGTATATTAAGGCAGATGAGGCAGAGATTATTGATGAACAGAGCAATATGAAGTTCTGAGTTTCTTGCTTGAACAATTGGCTAGATGGCATCCATATTAACATTTATTGAAATGAGCAAGACTAAAGAACAGGTTGTGTGTTTGGGGATGGATTTGCTTATTATTGCTGTTTTTTTTTTTATGGATGTAAGACTTCACAACTACTTTCTTTTTTTAAATGTGAGATATCAGTAAGACCTAACTATACAATAAAAATTGGATGTATGATTTTAGAGCTAAGGTAAGAGGCTAGAGCTCTAAATAATCTACATAAATATTGGACTGTATTGGTAAAACCTGAGTTGCCTAAATGATATCATTTATAGAAAAAATAAAGCAAATGCTAATCAGGAGAAGTAGAAATGAACAAATGACACCAAGAAATAGTAGTTAGATCAAGAAATAGTATTAAGGGATATTTTTCTGAAAGTAAAAACTCTTAACTCTAATACAAACATAAATCATAAAATGAATACATGTCAAAACTTTTTTAACTCACTGATTGAGAAAACCAGACCAATGTTACAAACAATTCAAAGGAGAAGTCAAAACCCACAAGTTTACATGGAATAAGAAAACAGTAACACAAATTGACAAATGGATCCAAAACTCACTTCTTGGGGGAGGAAGGGGAGAGAGTGAGAATGTTTCTTCCAGAAGATAGAATTTATTTTCAAATCTATAGACAAGGATTATTTCCAGTGCTTTCAATTATCTGTAATTCCCAGTTGTAAAATAGCTCAGAGGCAAGGCTCAGAGGCTCCACAGAATCAAATAACCCCCACAGGCTCCAGCATGGTATTAAAAGAATATGTACCAATCTCTTTTGCTTATTCCAAAGTCAAATTATTCCTTGCAATGATAGCCAATAAAATATGGAATCCTGGAAGCCAAGAAAAATATTATTTCAATAACTTGTCAGTGGTCATCTATGTTGCATACTAAGAAGTACAGGGAAATGCAGACAGAGAAGTATCCTTCATTTGACAACATGGAAATCATGAGATAACAATTTTAGAAGGGAATGGAGATCAAAACCAGACCACTGGAGAGTTAATAAAAAGTTGAAAACTAAAGACTTAAAAGTAAATAACTATTGAGAGGTTGGGTGTTTTGTTGTTATTGTTGCCTGTTTTAAACTACGAATAAAGAACCATTGAAATGTTGTAGACTCTGGAAGCAGACTTTGTGGTAAAAGAGGATTTTTTATTTTCTGATTATATAAAAAGATCCTGCATTATGTTGGAATCTCTGAATGCTGTTAAGAATAGCAAAGAAGGATGAAGAAACTGGTAATGTATGAGAGGGGAATAAACACAGATTAAAAGGTGCTTGCAAAAGCAAAATTAGTAAGATCCAACATATAAGTAGAAGGGTCTATTTAATAGAAAGAAAGATAAGAATAATATAAAATGGACAGCGGGTGGGTGGAATTTTTTCCCCAGATAAACCTCCCTGCTATGTAATCTGAGTTCTGACTTTCTTTTTTATATTCTACTCCATTACCAAGTTTCCCAAGGTCCAGTTCTTCCAGTAGCTGGGTATTCCATTCCTGCCCCGCCCTCTCTGTATCTCTGAGGCCTTAGGACTTACCTGCCTTTCAGTTCCCCACGGCCAATATCAAAACTCAATTCTTGCTCTACAGCCATCTACCAATTGCCAGCCCTTTGCCCCCTTAAGTGAATACCAAATCTCTTTGACTCACTTTAAACTTTTTACTTGAGGTGGTCATTTTCTATTTGCTTGTTACCTCTTGAAGAATATCTCACTTTCAAATATTCTTAGCCCCAAGATCTTCATGTCTCCATGCCTAGAATTACCACCCCCTGATCCTGCTACCATGTTAATGTCTTTGTTGGGCGTCCTTCCCTAAAGATCACCGTAGCGTCTGTCCTGAGATTTCTTTACCAAAGGGTTATGATAGTAGACCACATACAAGGAATTGGGAAAACCATTAAATCTAACTAAACCATAGAGACTTAGGAACAATAGTACAATCAAATTACAGATAAAGATCTGTCCGGAAAAAGTCCAGCCACTGTTAATGTCATGAGGATGGCTTGTGTGACATGGATGTGACCTGGCAGCCAAGGAGAGGGGACTGGAATGTGCATGCGTGGACAATGACAATTTCTCTGTATCAGTCAGTGGGGCATTATGTGCCACGGAGTGAGCATGTGCACTGTGTGGCCATCACATTCAAAATGACTGAGCGAGTAGAGCAACGAATCTGCATTGAAGTTTACATTAAGCTTTAACATTCCTCCATGGAAACTATTAAGATAACTCAGACAGCCTCCATGGACAATGTAATGAGTGCAGTGCAAATAAAAGTGTGGCACAACGGCTTCAAAGATAGTAGCGAATCGGTTGACAGTGATCCACGTTCTGGGAGGCTGGCCACAAGCAGATCACCTGAGGATGTTGAACATGTGCGGCTGCCATCAATGAAGATCAATGATCCAGGTGACTCAGCCCCCTTACAATCCAGATTTGGCACCCTGTGACTTCTGGCTTTTCCCAAAATTAAAATAACCTTTGAAAGGGAAGAGATTTCAGACCATCAGTGAGATTCAGGAAAATACGATGGGGCGGCGCATGGCAATTCCAACAAAGAATTTTCAGAGTGTTTTGAATAGTGGAAGAGATGCTGGAAGAACTGTGTGACAACCCAAGGTGCCTTCTTTGAAGGGGACTGAGGCATCATTGTCCTGTATACAATGTTTCTTCTATCTTGTATCTTCATCAGTAAATGTCTCTATTTTTCATAGTATGCAGCTGGATACCTTCTGGACAGGCCTCTTACACTCAAAATGCACCTTTCTTATTTAGAAAATTTACATTAAGAAAGCATTATGTCTCATGAAATCCCACTAATATAATCTTAGAGGAAACAAATAAACACATTGGACTGGGTATATGATAGAGTATCTCACTAGTCATTTCTAGAGATTCTCAAAGTTCAAATAATGGGTAGCAAAATTTTCCCACCTATATTTGAAGACAGTGGTTCTGATAATCTTTAGAAACAACCAACTTAAATGATATAGTAAAGTATCATGTCAAATCATCAAAAGTAGCCAATTTTTTATAAACTGCTTTCTCTTAACCTGAAAAAAGACATTTTTATATATATGCACATATATCCTATAATTTCCATGAACTTAGAAGTGCCCCACTTCTTGGAATCCTTAACAGAATTGTGAATGGCATTCAGAAATTTTAAATATCACAATTCTAGTTGATAGATTTTCACTATTTAACATAAAGAAACTGGGAGCATATTATACATATTCTAAGTCCTCGCACTAATCAGTATATTGTAGAGAAGAAGAGAATGTTGATGATGAAAATCATGAGATAACAATTTCAGAAGGGGATGGAGATGGAAACCAGACTGCTGGATAGCTAATAAATAGTTGAAAACCAAAGAGCTAATGCGCAGATAACTATTCAGAGGTTGGGTGTTTTGTCGTTACTGTTGTCTGTTTCACACGACCAAGAGAAAGCGTTGAAATGTGGTAGAACCAGGAAGTAGGCTTTGCCATTAAAGCCTGAGCAAAGGTCTTTAAAAGAGCATTGTAACTTTCCAAAGGGCTAATATTTACTTTTCCCTATAGCAGTAGTGAGTCAATATTCAGTATAAGCTTTGTATTGAAAGTTATGTTACAAAATTTGTGTTATTATTCCCAGTTTACATCAAAAGGACACTCAGAGCTTGACCCTAACTCATACAGAACAAGGCTTGAAACACAACCCCACAGTGACTCATCTGTTACGAGATCTCAGGCCAGACAACTTCTCTGACCTTCATCTTTATGATATGTGAAACAGTAAGCCATTCTCCATAGAGATGAAGAGATTAAATAAGATATAATGTATAACTAGATGATAAATAAATGCTGGTTGCTTCCTTTTCATTCAAAATGGGAAAACAGATGCAAAGAAGACACAGAGAAGTAAGTATTCAGCATCTCACAAACAACTAAAACAAAAGTCCAAATCAGGCTCTTTTGTCTTACCATTAATCAGTTGGAACATGAAAAATCCAGTCAACTAGTATGTTGCTGTTTCTAAATATTAGCCCATTTGGCTGCACACAATAACTGCTCCTTGTTAAGGACCTCACCCATCCCTAACCCCAGTTAGTCCTCTAGAAATAGAAACTATCTGCAGACCAGACATAGATGATACTAATTCACAACCAGTAATGAAGATTAGTGGTCTCTGTGATGGTGGGTCAGTAGCGCCATCTATGTGTGAGAAGAGTAGCCCGTCCTGGGTGACTAATCTTATCGATAATGATTGACGATTTTCGTAATAGAGAAACAGCTAGTCCGCTGCTCAGATTCTGCGTCATCTAGCTTCTGCAGAGGCCTTGGTTGAACTTTTAACTTTAATTTTTTAAGCCAGGGGTTTAAGTTAGAAATATGCACCATCAGACTAGGAGGATAGGAAAAGTTGTTGAAAAGACCTACACCGTGCAGAACATTTTATGAATGAAAAAATAAAAATTTTTGGACATTGGTTGGCATAGAGAGATAGCCATTACCTACCTAAACTACTAGTAAGTAATGCCCACATAAAAAGAAAAATCTAAATATTTTTAAATATTTACACCATATTTTAATATAGAAAAAAGCTTTAACATGTTATCTTCTGAGCCTCACAATAGCAATACAGAGTGAGGAAGAACACCAATTGATATCTTTCTTACTTTGTAGAAAAACAAAACTACCTCTAATTATAATTATTTTAAATTAAAATAGAGCCAAAATATTAAGATGCACTGCCAGTTATGGAAGGAATAGCATTATTAGCAATTAAATGATATTAAGTACATTTAATAGGCAAAAAAAGTAACTTTTACTCTTTTCTAAAAATCATCTATGTCAATCAATTTGCCCTCCGTAACTAAACTCAGGGCTTTTTAAAACGAAATAATTTCCAGAAAATATATAAATTCATTGAAATTTTGAATTAAACAAATTCATCTCATTCAATCATTTTCAAGCATTAATACTTAGTATGAACATAACAAATACATCATATTAACTACAATTATATCTTTATTATATAATATACCAATGTCCTCACAGAGATATTTTACTAAATGCAAGAGTAAATAGTGTCTGAGAATTTCTCATTAGCCAATTGGGAAGAAGAGGAGAAAGAAATTTCCTTTTCTTTCTATCTTTGGGAGGTAGAGGTACACTTTGAATCTCCTGACCATCATAACTTCCTGCAATCAGCATAAGTCATATAGTCTCTTGACATTTCCTTTAGCACTGGGGACCTGAATGCTGTATCAGTAGAATGTCAACATGTTTAATTTGTCAGACTTTAAAGGAAGAAAAAAACAGTTCTTTAAAAATTCTAGCAAAGGTTATTGTGTTCCTTTGAACAATAAAAGGATCTCCCATAAAAAATATTTTTAGCTTGCAAGTATAATAATAAATGTGGGTTTTTCTCCCTAGTACATTAAAAAAACACTGGGATGATAAAGAACTAGAAATTATTGAGCTTTTTTTACTTTCTAGGTACTTTACACATATACCTCATTTAATCCTCCCAGCACTCATTTAAGAGAATATTAATATTTCCATTTTCCAGGTGAAAAAAATGAAGCCGGGAGAGGTTAATAGACTTACTGAAGGCTCATACAGTTAGTAGATGCTTAGAGTCAAGGTTTGCATTTCAGTTTGCTCAACTCAAAACCCCTATGTTCAGTCCAGCACCCTGTGCAGCCAGCACGCATATAAAAGTAAAAATGAAAATGAAAACATTTACGCTAATTAAAAAGCCAGTCACAAAAGAGTACATTATGCATAACTTTTAATAAAGTGTTCCAAACCAGGAAACATTAATGCACAGTTTTAAAAGTTAAAACAGCTGCTCCCCTGAGGGGTAGTGCCCAGGAGGGGTCACAGCAGGGTCTCCTGGGAGCAGATGACACTCAGCTGTTAATCCACAGGCTGCCACTGCATCGGTATTCGTCTGGTGATGACTCATCAAGTTGTGTAGTTATGACTCTGCACTTTCTGCTTGTAGAGAGTACTTCAATTTTTTAAAAAATGCTCATTTTTTTCAGTTGGGTGAGACATCTATGATGTTAAGGCTTGACTTCATTCCATCAAAATGTTTGTTTCTCTTTAGCTTACAAAAGTTCAAATATCTTGGATTTGAAGTACTAGGCAAACCATCTTTCCAAAAGGATTTTCATCTGAGACGTGTGTATTCCTGTGTCTGATCCCATCAAATCCTCAGAGGTCAGAGGTAAATACTTAAAAATAAAAATATGAACACTTCCTATACCGCCAGCCACATCAAAGATAACTCAGATCAAGAATTGGCTCCTGTTTTGAGAATGATGTATTTTACTATTGCTAGATCGGGCCGCTTGGCCCAACTGTAACTAGAGAATACACTACAGTACTGACATAACTCTACATTTAATATGTGTTGTAACAAAAAGAAAGCATTCGAAGTAAGTTTAAGTCAAGAAATCCCCCTGTTCATTACTTACTCTCGTACTGAATGTTTTTATTGCCCAAAAGTCTTGCATAAACAGCAGCTTTCATATAACAGACCATTTATATAACCTCATTATAGGAAGGAAGGAAGGAAGGAAGGAAGGAAGGAAGGAAGGAAGGCAGGCAATGAGAGAAGTTAGGAGTGAGCTCTGGTTTTAGAGATAAATTATAGAATTTTTTCCTTCTTTCCCTATTTTAGAAATAACATCTATATGTTACAAAATTACAAATCACAAGTCAAAAAATACAATGCGTTCTACAAATGTTTCAGTAAAGCAGTTTGAGATGTGATTTTAAAATGAGGTAGAGGCAACGTTACCAGTTCTCACCAAATGTGTTTAATGTGAATCCCGATTAAGACTTTACACCTCATTGCTGGTCTACAGGAAAGAAAGGGCAGAGAGGAACAAACTAAATTGTACTACTCCCTCTTAACAATCAGGAATAATCTAAAATGTATGACATTTCACAGGACAAGTGATTCACCCTAGTCAGCAATTTAGCATCATAAATAAAAATACTATTAGAAAGGGAGAGAGACTTAAGGGGTATAACAACTAACGTGATGTGCAGTACGGAACAGGATCCTGGTTTAACAACCCACCGGTAAAGGACATTTAGGGCACCACCCGGGGGATCTCACTGCGCACTGGGCACCGTGACAGTGGTTGGTTGGCATGGTCATGGATTTCGTGAAGTGAGATGATACTATTTTACTATCCCAAAATATGGTCTTGAGTTTATAAGATAAACAATAAAGTATTCAGAAGTAAAATGTCAGGATAACTAGAATTGACTTTAAAATACATTATATTTAAAATAAAAAAGCTATGAAACTATGTTTAATATTTATATCTGAGCTCATAGAACCCACTTTACACTTACTTTAATAATGCCAGCTAATTTTTCAAAACAAATATTGAAGTCATATTCTTTTAATAAAATTATGGGACCTGTTTACATCATTTACAGGAACAGCTTGACAAGTGGTTTGAAACTGGTCCCCAGTCACAGAGGGCAAGGACAGACCAAAGACAGGCAAACCACTCCAGGTTGATAGGTGTCAGTTTTAAAAAGCAAAGACACTTACCAGGCTTGTCTTGAGCAGTTGTGACAGGAGTAGATTTTCAGCACTGATCCTACCAGATGAGGCCCCACCTTCACACAGTTCTCTAACCAAAATTATCTCCCACAGGCTCTATCTCCAAATACCATCGCATTGGTGGTTAGAGCTTCAACACATGAATTTAGGGGTGAGACAAAAACATTCAGTCCATAGCAACACATGAATACACACAATCCCAATTTATTTGTGTTTTTAAAAAATTCTCTGTATCTGAGATTTACTCTCAAGACCCCATTTTACTGGTAGCAAAAAAAAAAATGTTAAACTAACTAATTGATAATATCTACATACTTTCAGGTAAATTCAGTTCTATCTGGTTTGAAAGCCAGCTCAAGATTACTATCTCAACCTCATCGCTGATCAAAGAAACCACATACTCTTTCTCTTCCTTCATTCCTGGCTCTGATGTTCATTCTCAAACAGAGGAAAAGATGGGGCAGATCCCCTTGGGAAATTGAGCATGCGCTCATTGTAGCAGGTAATTGGCTGTTGTGGCTTCTCTTGCTCCAGTCTGCTGTAGGTCCAGCTGCTGAAATTTTGTAATGTGTTTTCATATTGAGGCTCTATCAGGTACCAACTGGGTATTGTGTAGATGTCCATCTGACCTCCGCACTGCTTCCAGATATGAGAAATTTCCTGAAGCCCAGCTGCACTCTGCATCATGTAGACCTCAAAGGGTCAGTTTCCCCTTCGCTGAGTCACTGAATGTGCTCCTGGTAATGAGTAATTATTTGACAACTTGGACAGACTATGGTACCCACCTGTTTGGTAAAACACCAGTTTAGATGTTGATGTGAAAATAGTTTTTAGATGTGATTAACATTTAAATCAAACTTTGAGTAAAGCACTTTACCCTGCATAGCATGGGTCCGCTTATCCAATCAGTTAGAGGCCTTCCGAGCAAAAACTGAGGTTTCTCACCGAAGAACCAATTCTGCCTCAAGACTGCCATGCCAATACTCTACTTGAGTTTCCAGCCAGCAGCCTTTGAACCCAAGGCTACAACATCAGCTCCTACCCAAATTTCCAGACTTCTGGTCTACATCACAGATCACAGATTTACCACCCACATCACCCCCTCATAACAGCGTGAGTCGATTCCTGAAAATACGTCCGTGTGTGTGCAGTCTCCCACTGGCTCTGTCTCTCGGGACAACCCTGACTAGTTCACTTTGTGCTCTACCACTTAGGCCTCTAAGAATGAGACATTTCAACATTTCTGATCTTCGTACCTTTGTGCCAAGCAGGGTGCTTGTTATCTTTCTCTTTCACTGCCCTTTTATCAGTCCACTCTTTATAATTCTCTTACTTTCTCCCAGCCCTCATGGGCTGGAACGTAACTATGAAGTAAAAATTAACTATGTTGGGTGTCAATATATTGGAAATATAGGCAACACAGGGGGTGATACACATCCACACTCTCCAATCCCCCCAAAATTTTTCAACAGCAAACCCAATTGTATTTCTACCTGTTCTTCTCTGCCCCCCCCAAAATCCTCATCATCTTCACCTCAATTCCTTCACCCATCCGTTGACTGCGCAGCCTCCTGAAAAAGGCAGAAAGCAGCCTGAGGACAGGTGGGGTGACCAGCTGTTCCAGTTTGCCCGGGGCCATCCCGGTATTAGCACTGAAGTCCCAGGCAAACCAGGAAGGTTGACCACACCAGAAACGAGATCCAGCTAAGCTCAGATTGTCTCACTTTGATATTACTTTGAAATCTTCTCCATCTGTCACCCATATAACAGGCTTTTACTCTCAGAAGTCAAGAATCTGGCAAATTTGGATCCTTGATGATTGCCCATCAAACAGAAATTTCGTGTCTCCATTCTGCATTGCGGGAGGGGCTGTTGCAGAAGAAGCTTACACGTCTCAAAGCAATAGTCTGCCATGAATCAATACTTTATATATCAAGCTGTATACTTTTATATATTGAGTACACTTTTATAACCTTCCAAATAATTTATAAATCCTCAGGAATTAAGAACCTGGCATAAATTATAAAAGAAGACATAGACTATGACACTAGCAAAATATATTTTTGAGAATGAATAAATGTATATTAGTGAATATTTATTATAAAATTGTGCATATTTAATATCTTACACTGAAGATATATCTTCAAATCAATAATATCTTGGAGTCTAGAAAATGCATTATTATTTTTATTGGTTTAGTAAAGCAAACAATGTAGAAATAGAACTATCAATACACAATGTTTCTCAGTCACATTCCAGACAGACAAGTAGATGGACCAACCTAACAGAAACCAACAAAAAAAATCCCATTTACTACAACAACAAGAAAAATAAAGTACCTGGGAATAAACTTAATGAAGGAGGTAAAACACCTATGTTTGGAAAACTACAGAACACTGAAAGAAGAAGTTAAGGAAGATACAAATAAATGGAAACATATACCATGTTCATAAATTGGGAGAATTAGCATAATTAAATGTTCATACTACACAAAGCAATCTATAGATTCAATGCAACTCCTATTAAAATGCCAGTGACCTATTTCACAGATTTAGAACAACTATTTCAAAATTTTTAAATATATTTTATTGATTATGCTGTTACAGTTGTCCCATTTCTCCCCCATCATTCCCCTCCAAAAATTTATATGGAACAAAAAATGACCCCAAATAGCCTCAGCAATCTTGAGAAACAAGAACAAAGTAGGAGGGATCACAATACCTGATATCAAACTATATCACAAGGCCACTGCAATCAAAACAGTCTGGTACTGACATAAGAACAGACACATGGGTCAATGGAACAGAATAGAGAGCTCAGAAATAAACCCATGTCTCCTACGGTCAATTACTATTTGACAAAGCAGGCAGAAGCATAAAATGAAGTAAAAATAGCCTCTTCAACAAATAGTGTTGGGGGATCCGGACAGCTACATGCAAAAAAATGAAACTAGACCACCAACTTACACCATACACCAGAAAAAACTCGAGATGTATAAATGACTTAAATGCAAGCCAGAATACCATAAAACTCCTAGAGGAAAACATAGGCAGTAAAATTTCAGATATCCCAGGCAGCAATATTTGCACCAATATATCACCTAGGGTAAGGGACATAAAGGAAAGAATAAACAAATGGGACTGCATCAAACTAAAAAGTTTCTGCTCGGTTAAAGAAACCATTTTCAGAATAAAAAGGGAACTAATCGTATGGGCAAACATATTTGTCAATGATACCTTGGACAAGGGTTTGATCATCAAAATATATAAAAAACTCATAAGGCTCAACACCAGGAAGCCAAACAATCCAATTAAAAAATGAGCAAAGGACCTGAACAGACACTTCTCCAGAGGGCCCATAGGCATATAAAAGGATGTTCAACATCAATAGCCATCAGAGAGATGCAAATTAAACCCACAATGAGATGCCACCTCACACCGGTCAGAATGGCCATCATAAACAAATCAACAAACAACAAATGTTGGAGAGGTTATGGAGAAAAGGGAACCCTAGTGCGCTCTTGGTGGTAATGCAGACTTGTGCAGCTGTTGTAGAAAACAATATGGAATTTCCTCAAAAAACTAAAAATAGAACTGCTTTTTGATCCAGCAATTCCACTGCTGGGATTACACCTCAAGAACCCTAAAACTACAATCTAAAAGAACCTATGCACCCCAATGTTCATAGCAGCACAATTTACAATAGCCGGATGCTGGAAACACCCTAAGTGCCCATCAGTAAATGAGTGGGTCAAAAAACTGTGGTACCCTTATTGCATGGAGTACCACACAGCAAAAAGAAAGAAAGAGCTCCTACCTTTTGCAACACTGTGGATAGAACTGGAGATCATTATGCTAAGTGAAATAAGCCAGGTGGCAAAAAAATAAATACCATATGATCTCACCTGTGAGTGGAACCTAACCAATAAAACAAACAAATGAGCAAAATAGAACCAGAGGCATGGAAACAAGGAACAGACTGACAGTGACCAAGGGGGAGGGTGAAGGGGAGAAACAGGAGGAAAGGAGCAGAAGGGTGTAGTCAAGGAACATGTGTGGATGACCCATGCGCATGGACAACAGGGTAGGGATTGACTGTTGCAGAGGGGGGTTGGCAAGGCAGTGGAAAGCAAGGGGGAAATCTAGGGATAACTGTAATAGAACAGCAGTTAAAAAGAAAAAAGAACAGAAGACAGAGTCCAGATAAACATGAATGACCTAATGACCTTGCAGCTGTCACTGAGTGATAAGTAACAAGCTCAGGGAAATTAGCTAAGAAAAGCAGCAGCAGATCCTGTAGATATCGGAAGGCAGTTCAAAGCCAGGTAGCATGAGAAACCTTGGTTTCAGAAGCATTTTGTCTACTATGAAACTAGTTCTAGTTTTAAAGGTAAATTCTGCTCCTAATTTATAAAGGGGAGGGAAAGCTAAAACACAAGAAATAGAACAAGAGAGCCTATGGGCTAACGTCTCCCAAATATACACCTGCCCTTAATTGACTTTCAAGCTTAACGTGAGAGTAAACTGGCACAATGGAAAATGTGCCACATAGCCAATATTACTCTAAAGATCTACCATTATAATTGCATTATGCACATTCAATTGTTTACTGAGCGTTCATCAAGTTAAATAAATACTATTGATTAACACACAGTGTATTTCTCAATGTGAGATCTGAGAATTGTTAGAACAAAAAATTCTTATATTTTTATTGCAATGCACTTTGCACAAATTTCACAAGTCTTTGTGTTACGTTGGCCGAGGTTTTATTATGAAATAAACTGACTAGGGGCAAGTACTTCAGAGTAAATGTCATGGTGTAATTGAGCAAATGATATCATTTGCTAACAATCAAGGTTTGCTATGTCAGACAGCAAATACTAATATAGAGAGGATGGGTCAAAAGTAGGCTTATGCTTGTGAGTGTGTGACTCACAGTTTATTTTGTATTACCATTTATTAATTATTGTATTATTTTCCATTCGAACAACCATAAACCTAATTTGGCCTCATCCTGTATATATTAGCCAAAGGTTGTAAAGAGAGTTCACAGAAGAAATTAAAGGGAAATACAATGTGTACCTTGTGTTTACTACAGATGGCATTTACATCTTACTTATTTGCGCAGGTTAAAGAAAATGGCACATCCTGTCAGTGACTTTTTTCCTTGCGGGGAAAACCCCTGTGATAAAAGGACAGGGCTTTATTTACTCTTCCTAATAATTTTTTTGAAGCGTTCAGTACAGATTGAAAAATGCTACTCATACCTGAAATCTTCATTAATAGTACGCAGGTAAAAATTCCTTGGTAAGGGAAAAATCATAATTATTGAGAAACTATTATGAAAACAAATTATTGAACTTATTATAATAACATATTTAAACCAGTCACTATAATAGCACAAAATAAATTCATTTGATTAATTATTCACATTACTGGTATTTTTATTGTTTTTGCTGAGTACCCACCAGGGCAGAGATTAAACTGGTGATAGCATATTTTCTCTATTTTATTTTTTAAGTTTTATGCACAAACAGGAGGATTCGGTTTATTTCACAAGGAATCTATTTCCACTTGAGCATGACCTTTTTATAGAGGTATGTTTATTAAAATAAAAAACAAATTCTGGGCATAAAAGTAAGAGGTTATGGAATTTGTGAATTCCACTTTCCATAGTCAAATTTCATAGGATCAGTACCCAGTTTTCCATCTTCCTCACACCATCTTCTCCTTGCAACTTCTCCCAAAGACTACTGTAGAAATCCCCTACACTGTCTTTTTTAAAATTTTTATTGAATTTATTGGAGTTGCATTGATTAACAGAATTATATGGGTTTCAAGTATATAATTCTAGAATATATCACCTGTATATTGTATTGTGTGTTCGCCACCCAAAGTCAGGTTTCTATCTGTCACCATTTATCACCCCTTTATTCTCTTCAATTTTGCCCTATCTCCTTTCCCTCTGGTAATCATCACACTGTTGTCTGTGTCTATGAGTTTGGGGGGGATTTTTTTGCTATATCCCTTCACCCTTTGCACCCAGTCCCCCTTCCCTCTGACTATTAAGTGCATAGATACAACTTCCCTCATGGTTCTATTAGTCTGTTTCTATTTTGTTTGTTTGTTTATTTTACTCATTAGATTCCACATATAAGTGAAATTATATGGTATTTGTCTCCCTCTGACTGGCTTATTCCACTTAGCGTACTACCCTCCAGGTCCATCCACGCTGTCACCAAAGGTAAGATTTCCTTCTTATGGCCCAGTGGTACTCCACTGTGTAAATGTACCACAGCTGTTTATCCATTCATCTACTTATGGGAATTTGAGCTGCTTCCAAATCTTGGCTATTATAAGTAATGCTGCAATGAATATATTCCTTTGAATTAGTGTTTTGGGTTTCTTCTAATACATTTCCAGAAGTGGGATCACTGGGTCATAAGGCAGTTCCATTTTTAATTTTTTGAGGAAACTCCATACTGCTTTCCACAGTGGCTGCACCAGTCTGCATTCCCACCAAAAGTACATGAGAATTACTTTTCTCCACATCCTCACCAACACTTGTTGCTTGTTGATTTACTGATGATAGCCATTTTGATACGTGTGAAGTAATAGTTCATAGTGGTTGTAATTCTCACTTTGATAATTAGTGATTTTGAGCATCTTTTCATATGCCTATTGGCCATATTCAGGTCCTTTGCCCATTTTTTTAATTCAATTGTTCGGGGTGGTTGGTGTTCAGTTGTATAAGTTCTTTATAAATTTTTGATATTAACCCCTTATCAGATGTATCATTGACAAATATGTTCTCCTATTCAATTGGTTGTCTTTTCATTTTTTGTGGTGTCCTTTGTTGTTGCAAAACCTTTTAGTTTGATGTGTTCCATTAGTTTATTTTTTCTTTTGTTTCCTTTGCCTGAGGAGGTATATCAGAAACAAACATTACTCTGAGAAATGTCCAAGATTTTACTGACTATGTTTTCTTCTAAGGCTTTTATGGTTTCACATCTTACATTTAAGTCTTTAATACACTTTAAGTTTATTCTTACGTATGGCATAAGAAGGAAGTCTAATTTTATTTTTTGCACATGTCTGTCTGATTTTCCCAACACCGTTTATTGAATAAACTGTCTTTGCCTCATTGTATGTTTTTGCCCTCCATGATCTTAATGCTGCCAAAGTTATCTCTAAGCAATGTTTTTGCATACTATTGGAGATTTTTATCTGTCTATAAAAACTCTAATCATGTCACTACTCCATTAAAAATCTTTAGCACCCTATTGATTAGAAAATTAAAGACCTAATCCCCTAGGCCTTTAATTTTCCCCTAGTCCCCTAGTCCATCCCCTAGTCAAGCCTTCCACAGGAATCCCAGCCCTGTGCCCCACTGGTTTCATCCTGCTTCTACAGAAACCAATCTACTTTTTCCTCTATAACATCTCCCAGGCATTTCTTCTTTGCTTATCCACCTGCAATGTAATCTTTCTGATACTAGAAATCTTTTTATTTTTCAAATTCCATTAAAAACACCATCCTCCTATCCATTTTCCCTTCAATCAGAGGTGATCCCCTCCACCTCCAAATATCATGGCACTGTGGTGCTATTTACCGTATCTGCTTGTACTGCCTTTAGTTAAATAAGAAAATATGTCTCTAGTACCTTAGAAGCTCATTGACAGAGGGAACTGCATCTTAATAATTCCTTTTCCAATAGCACTGAATCTAGTCTAGCCCAATGAACATGTTTGCTGAACTAATTTGAAAAGTAATACCAAATGTCAGCACACAATAGGGCTGAATGTGTAAACACCATGAAGTAGGGCACTTCACAAAAGGCAATAAAAGTCCCCCGAAATGTTAGGAGATTTTTGTGCAATTGAATCCATACGCTCAGAAAAAAAATTTCATCCCTCATCCTCATGTGACATGTGTTGAGACATTTGCTTCTCTGAAAAACATAAGAATATATTCTTTCACTTTCTCATAAGTCTAAAATTAGACAAATCTTAAAGTCTCTCTACATGAGTTGCTTTCTCAAATTTACTACCAAATCTTTACCTGAGTTGAACACTCAACTTGTTTTTCTTAAACTAACTATATTATCATATAAAAATAACCCCAGGTGGGATTATGGGGTCAACAGGGCCACCCTAGACATCATTTTGGGGAAACCAAGTATTTGCCACTTAAAGCAACACTAGTTCTTCTTGTGCTTAAACATAATAGATCAGAATACCAGTGAGTGAAATTGTGACTAGCTTCATTAGCTTGTAGATATAATGTTCTCCTGAATTTTCTTTACAGGTAGTAAAGTCCTGTGAAAATTTTATTCACATTTTCAAAATTGCTTCTCTCACTTAAACAACAACCACATAATAGAAACAAGCCAGCAAACCTTTCACAAAATGCTACCTGATGTTCTTTAAAATACCTAGCAGCAACAGACATTCATTTTGGTTAACCATCACAGTCGTGTTTTGCATTTTTGTATCTTTTTTTCCAAAGGGAGAGAAGCACAGCCCTATATATACCTAATGCCAAGAAAAATGTAGGCTAGTGCTCATTAAAATATCCACTCTTCGCCAAAGCTAAATTCTGCCTGAGAATTTTGAGGGCAACGCCTGTCACAATGCCTTTGATGCCACAGCAAATTGTTTCAACCATCTTCATGCTATTTAAAGTGTGGAAAAAATACAGACAATCTTCTGGAATGTATTCATTACCTTGAAAGTGCTTGACATGCTGGTCACGCTGAAATGCATATGATTTTAACTTTTGTGGTACAAAACACTTTACCTCAAGAGAACTGATGTTTTAATCCCATATTCACTTATAATGCTCTCAAAATTCGCCATTGAGAAACTTGTACTACAAAAACAAATTTACTTTTTATATAAAAAAGAAAAAAATACTTCTTACCAAAAAAAGCCTTAAGAATATAAAATATTAGTTATAAGATTTAAACATTCCCAATTGCCGTGATCATTTTAATGATCAGAATTATACCCAGACAGCACAAGGAGAAGAGAAAATAGGTACTGAGTCAGTCAACATTAATGTTTAATTAGTGTTTATCTTGGTAGAATAAAATTTTAAAGTAAGGTGTACAAGAAAGATACTTTAATAATATATATAAATGATCTATGCTCTACTTGTACAGTTTTACTGGCCACAACTCAGGAGGTTGATACTCTTGCCAGGGTGAATGTCATCATTAGCAAAGGACCATATGTTTAGAGAACATTAATAATTTAAAAGAACTTCAAATTTAATATTATAAAGTTTAAGAACACAAGATTTAAACTAATGGTTTCAAAAATGACCGAACTATGACTAAACAAAGTTTAAAAGATTGCCTACCAGTAGAAAAACTGACTACTCTTTCCGCATGCTGCACCAACGCTGCCCTCATCTCTCAGGTGATGAACATCCCCATGCCCTTCCGGCTAACACCTAACTCCCGCAGGACGACCTGCAGTGCCTGACCCGTCCTAAGTCCTGCCATGTCTGCCCTTATTCATAACCCTACGGTCCTTCAACACCTTCACTCAGGCTAGAGCTCTGTCCAAATTACCCCGCATCTGCTCTGCACATCCCCTGACTGCCTGTGAACACAATCTCATCTTATAGGATTATTTCACACACTGCCATCTTCCTTCAAGCCTTTCCTGGTAGCTCACACACTTGGAGGAGGATTTACTGCTTTTTCATTTGGGCCACACAGCATAACACCAACACTTTACCACATATACCGATTCACATTGCACCCGTTGATAAGCCACTTTGGTTCCACTTCTAAAACATACCTTCAACTATCCACTTCTCGTCATCTCTTTTACTGCCACTCACCGGAATTCCAGCCAACATAATTTCTGGTCCTGTTAACTACAGTGATCTCCTAATGTCTCTCTCTTCTTCTACCCTGGGACTCCACCCCTTTCCAACCCAATGTCCATGTAGCCTCCAGAATTATCTTTTAAAAATGGCATCAGATTAGATCAGGAATCTGCTTGAAGGCCTTTAATGGGTTCCTGATGCTTTCAGAACCAAGCCTAGAGTCCTGCCACGGCCTGCTTCTCCAGCCTCGTGTCAGATCACTGCCCCACCTCCAACACCTCATTACTCCAGCAACACTGGGATCATTCTGCTCTTACGCACTCTGAACGCCCTTTGTTTATCTCTGTAACTTCTAGCTTTCATGAGGCATTCCCATTGTCATTCCCCAGACCTCTGCTTAGTATCAGCTGTAGAGGACCTCATGCTCATTCTATACAGAACAGTCCCTCCCTCACTCACCCTAGATAACACTGCTTCATTTTTTCCAGATATACAAACATTATGTGTTGATTTGTTTACTTGCTCACTCTGTCTGCTGCCCTAGAACGTAAAGTCCTTGCAAGGGGAGAACTCTTGTCGGACTGGATTCTGCTATAGCAGATCCTCTGGTTCCAGCCCACTTTTTGACCCATCACAGGTGTGCCTTAAACAGTTGTTCAATAAATTAATTAATGGATTAGGTTTTTCTCCGTTACACTACACACTCCTTGAAAGCAATTGTCATGTGTTATTCATATGTGTAATCCAGAATCTAAATACGTGCTTAGCACAATATAATTGTCCATAAGTAGTTGTGGAATATGTAAATGAGATAATATATTTAAAAATTTGGTCAGTGTTCTTATATGCACAAAATGCATTAACCAACCCTAGAACAGTGCCTACACCATTGAAGCTATTCAATACATGTTTCTTAAATGAATAAATGGACAGAGTATGCACATAGGTAGCTTATTCCTCTTGCCACATTTGTACCTAACATCAACTATAAGCCAGGATTTGAAAACACAGTATCTAAAGAATAAATCAGAACATGTCAGGACTTACGAGTTTTAGTTTTGTGCTGATAGTTACAATCTGTCATTCAAAGCTCAATGTCTTTCAGGTGTTCGTGTTTACTCTTCTTCCCAATTATAGCGAAATCAGAAAACATCTGCAACTTTATGCAACTATTATCTATGATTTCAGAAAATGTTAGTCTGTAAAAAAGTCTGGCCTTCAAAGCACTTTTTAAAGTAAAACAGACTGGTAAGCAATTGCTGAAAAGTGCATGTTCATTAATCATTAAAAACCTTTAACTTGTTTCAATTGTCATTCAGAACAATAAAAAGAATCTCTTTGAACCAAGTTGTTGATAACAAACTCATAGTCTGAAAGTGAAGTTTGAGGCTTGGAGGAGTGTGAAAGGAGGAAAAATCATTCTTTGTAGTTTTCTTTCTTATAAAGTAAAACATGTGTTTGGATTAAAAGCAATCATTCCTTCATGCTTACATTTTGGGATAGAATCTTCTGTAGCAATCACAAGATTAGGACCATAAGTGATAGACTTCATAAAAGATTGGTTCACAAAAAAATGAAGAAAACACGCAATTAAAAATTTAATATTTTCCTATTAATCTTGGCCCTACCTGGAAAACATACTTTTCTGTATTGATTTCACAGGGAAAATAGTCACACATTTTCTTCCCTTTAGAGTCTGCTTTCAAATAACTGCATGGACCTTAACTATACAATTAAAGGATTAAAGGACTTGCACATCACAAGAAATAATAGTCTACATGAGACGTATTTGAACAAAGTAATTTTTAAAAATATATAACTTCTCAGAAGTGGGATGAATTCACAGAAGACTATCAGGATGTTATTTTACAAAATCTCAGAACTTCCAGAGGTGATTAAAATGTTAGTGTTGCAATTGGGTCCTCTCATTCACATTTTTAAATTGTATGGCTCTTCTCGCCATAGCTACTATATTTTGAATTGCTCATATGAACCAGGCACTATGCAAGGCCCTGACATTTGTCATCGCTAATTTTTACTTCACACATCTAAGGTAGATATTACTTCCCTCTTGTCAATGAGAGAAGGGAGGCATAGAGAAACTCAGTCATTATTCGCCAGGCAGGATTTAGTACTTCCAAAACCTCCATGGAGCTCTACAAGGCCCTCATGTGAACATGCTCTCCATGTTAGTGGTTCTCAGCAGTCCAGTCAGAGAATTCTTTAATGAAGACCTTGCTAGAGATGCAAATTCTTAGCCCTCCATTGGAACATAGTGAACTAGAAATGCTGGGGTTGGGGGATGATGGAAGTCAGTGGCCTGTGTTTTAAGAACCCTTCTAAGTGATGCTGCTGCCTGTTCAAGTTCAAAACCACTTGCCTCCGGAGCCCTCATGGAAAGGTTCTCTAGCACTCCCACGCCCTGGTCGGCTCAAAGCCTGTCCTTCCCTCCGCACTGCCTGCCTCCAGGTCTGTTCTGCACCCCTCTCCCCTTGCTCTTTGCCTGAATCTCTTCTCGTGATTTTTTGATGTAGAAACAACCTGGCCACGTGTAACTAAGGTCAGTCAGGCTCCCTCACCTAGATGTCTGGGGAACTAAGATAAGCTGTGTCCTCACAGCCTCGGGACTGGGTCTGATAAATGGTTCCCATAACACGGAGTGGGCTCGCGTGTGCGGAATCACGCGGTGTCACACAACATTCTGGCTTCTTGCCCGCTTTGTCTGTGTTTAATATGTAAGGGACCTAGGGGCTTCCCACTGGGGGCGCATGCAGCTTGCAGCATGGGTGGATGCCGCCCCCCTTTGAATAAAGGCATGTCCAGCCTCCCCAGATCCCCGTAGCTCCACAGCTTTCCTTTCATTTGCCTGAATCCAGAGCGAACCTGCCAGGCCTTGACAGGCTGCAAGACACCACTCCTGACTCTGCCAGCTACCTTCACCTGATCTTTTTCTTACAGAAGACTTCCACTGTGGGCGTGACAGTCAGGAACTGCCTACAGAGAGCCTGCATGCTTTCGTGGGGACCACCCCCACCAGAATCCTTTCCATCGAAGGCCACTCTGCCATCACAGGCCTAACCTGCCTCTCTAAAGCTTGCTGACTGACCTCCACTGTTTTCCACCTGGGGCCTTAGAGTTCACTTCGGCCAGTGACGGTAAACTCAACGTCAGGCTGGGCCCAGGGTTCGCTGATCTGAGGCAAATATCTGGTTTATCCAGCTAGTTTGATCTAACATTTATCGTTTTATATAAAGCTAACAGCACTGTTATTATGTGTATTTTTTAGGCAGAGTTACAGAAATCATAAATAACTTCAACATTATATCGGCTTTGTAACCAGAAACTTAGGCCCTTTCAGGATGAATATCAATGGAGGAAAACGCGAAGACTTCATTTGTCAATCCACCACCAAAATGACTTAAAATATTTGGGCAACCCATCAAATCACATATTTAGACATTTGATAGAAAAAGAAAACAATAAATGGGTTGATGATTGATCAATTGGATATTATCCAATTAGTGATATTATTCTCTGGAGGCCATAACAATTGTTAGAATATAATACAAAATAAGCTGATTATCACAGAGAATTCCTAGGTGCTAGTTCCTTAATTTATAAAAATTTTCAAAAAGAAGAAAAATAATCACAGAAATCTTGAAAAAACAAATTCTTATCAATCTTCCTTGATTCACAATATTCGTATGTTCAAATAGTTGTTGGAGTCCTATGACAATGTGACTGCTTGTATACTCCAATTGTATGAACTAAGTTCAAAAAAAAGAATTGGACTACCATGATTTATTCCTCATGACAGCCATGGGACCAAAAATCATGGATTACAGAAATCAAAAAATCCTTATTGATTATGTCACAATTTAATAGGAAAGGAAAAAAGATGAATGGATGGTCACTTATAACTGTATTTAGAGAAGCAAGAGCATAATCCACCATGTATTCTGCATTGTAACTTAAAACACTTGGGCCAAAGGAAAAAAACAAAAACACTAGGGTTGAAATCTTAAGGTGTGGCATTATAAATGTACTTTGCCAGATTCACCTGTAATTTAAATGGTGCCCTGCCACAGCCTAGCTTTGCCATTATTTTTGTAACCGTATGATGGAAACTTTTTGAGGCAAAAAAAAAAAAATATTCCTGAGATTTTACAAATATTTCCACAATGTTTTATGAAGTACTAGATCCTGGATGTCATAGCTAACTCTGGATCATCAATCCATAAACAAATACCTATCAATGAATTAATTTCTCAGGCAATTAGTACCAAAAATAATACTGATGCTAAGTTTTTGTATAATCCCCAGTGAAAACAGGAAGAAATCCACAGGAGAAGCTCATTGCAAAAGTATCGACAAAACAAAGGAGAGTCAAAAAAGAGCAAATTTTATTTTCAATATGAACCACAGAGCTTGCTAAGGAAATTTCAACGTCCAAAATATTTTTAAATGAGGTTGCTCCAATTTTTATTTCCAAATATGTACAGCTGCTTTGCTCTTGGCAAAAAGACTGATAAATGAGAATGTGTGTCAGAATTTTAGGGGAAAAATAAATGAATCCATAGCATATTGTAAAATGAATGATCAGCTCTCTGTCAGCTGAAAAAAATCATTTTAATAAAGTATTCAGAAAGTCTTGTGAGACCAAGGTAATATGCCACTGACCTCTATATATAATTATAATAACTAATCAAATAAAATAAGCACAATATGAAAAATGCTTAATAGTTTCATACCATCCAAAGGGTTGGCAAATTAAACACTATGTTTAAATTATCTAGATGAGATATAACTATTACCAGATTAATAATTTCACAAAAAATAAGCTTCTTTTTACTTATATGTTTGTTTCTTTGTTTCTGTTTTTTTCTGACATATATCATTAAGGAAATACTTATAGCTCTCTTCTCCAATTGTCCAAACAAAATCTCAGATTCCACCCCCCAAAAAAAATCCACCCGGAAAAGGAAACCACTATAATTTGTATAATTTATCACAACCCATTTATAGGCTATTTGAGAATATGCATGATGTTAGCGAGTTAATAGACAGTTGGAAAAAGAACATGTAGTATTTTTTCAGAAGTAATAAAATGGAGTAGTACTTAGGGGTTACACTTAAGTTATCAATTTTTGCTTCTGAAAAGGATTATTTCAAAATCTCTTAAGTAACTCGTGTTGTTTAGCAGCTATAAAACTAATAAAATGTAAATTCCCTGAGCAAAGAGATCATTGTCTGTTTTTTCACTAAGGTATTCCAAACACCAAGAACAGTTCCTGTTCTTAACAAGTTCCTGTTACTTAATAGGAACTCAATATTTGTCAAACAGATAAACAAATCATGTCAAAATATCTCAATTTATTTTTTTAACAAGTTTTGACTTTGATTTTATGAAATATCTTTGACTTAAGATTTTCAATGATTTGTTGTACAATTTTCTTACTTTAATATGCATAATATACAATACCATTGTGTTCATGTATAGAAATTAAAATGTTTTCAAAATACTATCATATCTCAAATATTCTCCCTTTCAATATTTAGAAGTTCTAAAGAAGTAGGGAATGTGGTATGTTCTTTCAATAAATAAAACTTGCTTTCATAAAGGGTAAAATGTCTTGCCCCAAATCACTCAATTACTTAATAAAATATTTAAGCTATAATTTGTCTATAAATTTCTCATCTAATCATTCTTTAATTATATGGAAATCCATTTTTTATTCTTAGCCTATACTCATATATATGTCAGATATAGCTGAATAAGAGGCTTAATCCTAAAGCCCCGAGAAGAAGGGTCTTGAGAGAAATTACTAAGAGAAGGTTAAACATTTCCAGTCAGTCTTTCAGGTTTCTGAGATCCAGAACAGGAACCGCTGTCCAGAGAGACAGGCCAATATGGTGACTGATGGATTTTCAATCCGAGAGTCAATACAGATCTCAGAGGTCGTCTACTCCAAACGTTTCAGTTTACAGTTAAGCAAAGCTGAAGTTCGACAAGAGCAAATTAACTGTGCAATCTCACATAACCGATGGGCAGTGGAACTAAATTAGAATTTCAGATTGCTGGCTCTTTCCAGTTCAGTTTCTACTTCATCCATCCAAAGAAACACAGCAATAAAACAATGTATTTTGATGATCTCCATTTTAGACCAAAAGATATTGAAGCTTGAGAGAGTCAACCACCACCAGAATGTCAGATTTTGAACGGACACTGAAACAAAGAGATCTGCCCATCTTTACACAAAGCCGCCCATCTGCAATTGACAGAAACAGCTCTGCATAACGTTTCTGTATTTCATCGTCTCTTTGTGCCTCCACGTACCCTCCCACCTACCCCACCCCCAACTGACTCCTTCTATTACAAGACAATATTTTACGTGGTGTGAGAAGATTATTTCTGCCATAACAACAGAACCCCAGCTCAGCAGCCCATTTTTTTTTTACTATAGATTTGGAATCTAAAAAACTGGCTGGTTTCACAAGCTGCCAGAGAAAGGAGATTGAAGCCATGTGTCAAGTTATCTCCTCCAAAAATGGCTCAAATATAAGCACTGCTGTTAGCAGGAAGACTGGCTCAGAAACACTGAATCAGCAGCATCATGTGCAACCATAAAGCAAGGCAACGCACTAGGTTTAAGAATTACCTACCTGGGTAAGCAGTTGTTTGCAATGAGTAATCGGTACTTTCTAACAGACTTCAGAGGGATGATATTACACTGATACCCACTAAAATTAACAAAATAAGTCCAAGTAATTCCATTTGTATCATGCCTTGATGATTTCATTGTCCAGAGACCACTGACACCCTGAGAGCTGGGTGCATTGTCTTCTTGCCTTCTGAGAACTTTTCAGGCATTTGTCATTATTACATGAATGTAGACCACACACAATGTTAGTTTCTTCCTAGCACCAACCCAGAAATGTCCCAAGAAATAACTTCAACATTGTCACTAAGAATTGGACTCAAAATGCTTCACTCAAAATAGATGCCTATTGCAAAAAGCAGAATGCTTTTTGGGTGGCTGGGAGATTGTGGTTCCCCATAACCTCAGGAAACTTTCTACTTTAAGAATCATTATAGTTTGGTTTCAGAGCATTTTGATTTGATTTGGGACTGAATACATTTATGAGGAATGTACTTGGTCTATGTCAATTTTGCAAAATGGTTGAATTTTGCTCTAGATACTTTACATCAAGTTACAAATTATAGTGACTTCCATCTTAGGTTAGTTTCACTTTTCAAAGTTATTTTACAAATGGCAGAATATAACCTAAAAGCTATTATGCAAAACACTTTTGCCTTTAAGTTTTAAATCTATGCTCTAGCACCCTTAAACATAATTCATCAAATGTTATTTAAAGAACAATTTTCAAATCCAAGAAATATTTCCAGCATTATAGAGAAACCTTTAACATACAGTTTTAAAGGCTGGAGGTCATCTTTGACAGAATTATATGAATTCAAGCTTAGATCAACTCTCCAAATGCAAAAAAATTTAGGTGGGTTTCTAAGTTTAAGAACTGAATTTTTTCCTGCTATTCTACTTTCAATAAGCAAATGGTTTTCTTTTCTCCACATTCTGACCAGCACTTGTTGTTGATTTGTTTATGATGGCCATTCTGACGGGTGTGAAGTAATGTCTCACTGTGGTTTTAATTTTCATTTCTCTGATGGCTAGTGATGTTGAGCATTTTTTCATATGTCTATGAGACATCTGTATGTCTTCCCTGAGGACATGTATACTTGGGTCCTTTGCCCATTTTTTGATTGGTTTGTCTTCCTAGTGTTGAGTCATGTGAGTTCTTTATACATTTTGGAGATTAAACCCTTGCTCGATGTATCATTGGCAAATATGCTCCCCCATACAGTCAGTTCCCTTTTCATTTTGATGATGGTTTCTTTAGCCAAGCAGAAGCTTTTTAATTTGATGTAGTCCCATTTGTTTATTTTTTCCTTTATTTCCCTTGCCCTAGGAGATGTATCAGCAAAAATATTGGTGTATGGAATAGCTGAAATTTCACTGCCTATGTCTTCTTCCAGGACTTTTATTGTATCATGACTTATATTTAAGTTTTTTGTCCATTTTGAGTTTATTCCAGTGTATGGTATAAGCTGGTTGTCTAGCTTAATTTTTTTACATGTACCAGTCCAGTTCTCCCAACACCATTTATTGAAGAGGCTGTTTTTACTCCACTTTATGTTCCTGTACCCTTTGTTGAATATTAATTGACTACAGAGATATGGGTTTATTTCTATTCTCTCTGTTTGGTTCCATTGATCTCTGTGTTTGTTCTTACACCAGTACCAGACCATTTGGATTACAGAAGTCTTGTAGTAGTTTGATATCAGGTATTGTGATCCCTCCAACTTTGTTCTTTTTCAAGATTGCTGAGGCTATTTGGGGTCTTTTGGGGTTTCGTATAAATTTTTTTTTAGATAATTGTTCTAGATCTGTAAAATATGACATTGGTATTTTGATAGGAATTGTGTCAAATCTATAGACTGCTTTGGGTAGTATGGACATTTTAATGATGTTAATTCTTCCAATCCATGAGCATGGTATAAGCTTCCATTTATTTCTATCTTCCTCAGTTTCTTTCTTCAGTGTTCTACAATTATCTGAGTTCAAGTCTCTTACCTCCTTGGTTAAATTTATTCCTAGGTAGTTTAGTTTTGTTGTTGTTGCTAGAGTAAATGGGACTTTTTTCTTAGTTTCTCTTTCTGATAGTTCATTGTTGGTATATAAAAATGTCATCGATTTCTGAATACTGACTTTGTATCCCGCTACTCTGCCAAATGCACTTAGTAGGTCAAATAGTTTATTGGTGGAGCCTTAGGGTTTTCTATGTACACTATTTGTTGTGTGTAAATAATAACTGTTTTACTTCCTCCTTTCCAACTTGGATTCCTTTTGTTTCCTCTTCTTGTCTGATCACTGTGGCTAGGACCTCTAGTACTAAGTTGAGAAACAGTGGTGAAAGTGGACCTTGTCTTATTCCTGATCTTGAGTAAAACACTTTTAATATTTTCCCTCCATTACCAAAGTTGGGATTTTAAGGTATGCTTCACTATTCTATTTTATTTAAATAATTGTTAATCAAACAGTATGTTTTTATATTTCAAAGGTAACACATATTTATAGTAAATTGGAAAGTATAAGTAGATACCACGTATCAGTGAAATTATGGTTCTTAACTTTCTCTGTCTGAATTATTTCACATAGAATGGTATTCCGGAGGCAACAATGAACAAACAAAAACTCATAGACATGGACTACAGTGCACTGGTTACCAGAAGGAAAGGAAAGAAGTAGTAAAGAGTAAAGGGAGGGAGTCAAATAAATGTTGATGGAAGGAGATTTGACTTTGGATGGTGAACACACAATGCAATCACTATACAGATAACATATAATTGAATCGTATACTTGAAACTTACATAATTTTATTAACCAATGTCACCAAATAAAATTAATTTAAAAATTAAAAAACATACAAATAAATATTAACAGGTAGAAATATTAAATATTGAATCTCTTTATCTAATTAAACATTTGCTTTCATCAAGTTAGACACACATACACACACATACACACATACAAAGCAGGTGGAAGAAAATCAGACTCACTTGGTAATTTTGCCACACAGATAATCACTATTAACATTTTGCTTCATATCCTTCCAGTTTTTCTATGAATATGTATGCTTATATTTTTTAATTTTAACTTTTATATTTTAGTAAATATTTTTCAGTATCTTAAATTTTCCCTATTATAAAACAACAGTGTAGTGTAGAAACTTAATACCACTTGGCTCTTTGATTTTACAGATATTCAATCTTTTTCACTATCTTCTTTATTACTCAGTCAAGTTTATACCTTACTCAAAATATTATTTCCTAAAACACTATCATCTTACTTATTCCTCATTTTACTTGAAATTTTCTGAAATATTTCATAATCCCTTTTCTAGTCTTTCTGAAATTTTGCACATTTTTGCCACCATTCCCTTTGCAAAATATCCTCTCTCATTTAGTGTCTATTGCCATTTTCCTCTTATCTATTCTGACCACATTGTCTCAGCCTCTTTTGCTAGTTTCTCTCCCACTGTTATGCTTTAAGTCTCAGTACCCTCAGGGCAGTATCCTGGCCGATTTTCAAAACATTTTTCTTCTTTTTATAACTCCTCAAATCCCATCCCAAGGAATCATTTTAAAAAAGGAAATACTGATGTATTGCTTTGTTTAAATACCGTGGGCATAATATGTATATCCACTTTTCTGATTTAACCATTATAAAATTTTCCTAAGTTATTTACTATTCTACAATATGTTAATGTCTAGATACAATTTTACTATGTGGAATATATAATGTATTCAACCTGCTGTCAATGGGCATTAGGAGGTTTTCAATATTTATCTGAAACAACGATGCTATGAACATCTTTCCATAAGCATCTTTGCATACGCTTTGATAATGTTCTTAATGTTTAAATAGAAACTTCTAGGTTGATGGATGTATTTTTAATCTGCTTTTTTTTAATTTTGCCAAAATGGACTCCAGAAAGGTTATACAAATATATGAAATTCCTTCTTTCCCTAACCCTTTGCTATAGCAGGCATTAACATTTTATTTAATTGTTGTCAGGTTTTGTTGTGGGGAGGGAGGGGGAAGAGGGACAAAGAGTGGATAGTTAGGCTACTCTTCCCATGAGTCACGATGGCGGCTCTTCTGGGGAGCCTTTGATTCTAGCCGCACAGGCCATCTGGGATCTAATCTCATGATGCATTCTTTGTCTTAACAGTGGTTACACTACTTATGGAGCTCCAAGGAGCGTTTTTATTGTTTTTTGAAATAAAAATCCTGGTTGTCAAAACTCACACATTTCCCAGAGATACCCCTATATAAAAGCCTTGTTTATTTCAGTTGATATAGAAAAAGAAGAAGGTGAAAAGTAGGAGAAAACCTGGGGAGAATACATCAATGTCTGTGGTCTGTGTTCTTCCAAGGGTTTTGTTTTTGGTTTTTTTTTTTGTTTTGTTTTGTTTTTTAAGGAACAATTCTTTTTAGAAGCAGTTCCAATCAAATCCTCAATAATCTGTTATAAAGCGAAACTTTGGAAGTGGAAAGCTACCTGCTAGTCATCTCCAACTTGGCATTTCAAACTGTGCCTGACTCCGGATTTTCCTGTCACTCTTAATGACAATGCCATTGTCCTATATACCTAAAATTGAAAATTTTGAGTCATCCTTGAACCCCTATGCACTCAATTCTATATTTAAATTGTTTGCTACATGATTTTTCTTTTCCATTCTCCTAACAATCATTTTACATCAGGAGTTCATTGCCTTTCACTTTGACCAAGGGCTTTTAAATCATTAATGAGACCTACAAGAACCAAGAAAAAACTGGAAGTGAACCAGAGAGGGGTATGTAGACCAGAACTTTGAGACCTATCACTGCTTTAACCAAACACAATAGATGGGTTTGTGGGTAGGATTGTCAGATTGAGCAATAAAAACTTCAATACCATCAAAATAATAAATAAACTTCTATTATAAGTATGTGCCAAGTATTGCATGGGACATACTTATACTAAAAAAAAAATTCTTTTGTTTGTTGACTTATTGATGATAGCCATTCTGACCAGTGTGAAGTGCTATCTCCTTGTGGATTTATTTTGCATTTCTCTGATGATTAGTGATGTTGACCATCTTTTCCTATGTCTATGGGCCATTTGTATGTTCTCTTTTGAGAAGTGGCTATTCAGGACTTTTGTCCATTTTTAATTGGATTATTTGTTTTGTTACTGTTGAGTTTTGTAATTTCTTTATAAATTTTGGATATTAATCCCTTATCAGACATATCAGCAAATATGCTCTCCTATTCTATGAATTGTCTGTTTATTTTGTTGATGTTTTCTCTTGCTGTGTAAAACCTTGTTAGTTTGATGTAGTCCCATTTGTTTATTTTTCATTTAAGTTTTTATACAGCAAAAGAAAACATCAATAAAATAAACAGACAATCCATACAATAGGAGAGCATATTTGCTGATATATCTGATAAGGGTTTAATATCCAAAACTGTAAAGAAATTATAACACTCAACACTAACAAAACAAACAATCCACTTAAAAAAATGGGCCAAAGTCCTGAATAGCCACTTCTCCAAAGAGAACATCCAGATTACCAACAGCCATATGAAAAGATGGTCAACATCACTAATCATCAGGAAAATGCAAATTAAAACCACAACGAGATATCACTTCACACCTGTCAGAATGGCTATCATCAGTAAATCAACAAACAACAAGTGCTGGTGAGGATGTGGAGAAAGGGGAACCCTTTTGCACTGTCGAGGGGAATGCAGACTGGTGCAGTCACTGTGGAAAGAAGTATGGAGGTGCCTCAAAAAATTAAAAATGCATCTGCCTTTTGACCAAGTGATCCTACTTCTGAGAATACATCCGAAGTAAACCAAAACACTAATTTGAAAGAACATAAGCACCCCTAAGTTCACTACAGCATTATTTATAATCACCAAGATATGGAAGCAGCCTAAGTGTCCATCCATAGGTGAGTGGATAAAACAACTGTGGGACATTTACACAACAGTATACTACTCAGCCATAACAAAGAACAAAATTTTATGCTCTGTGACAGTATGGATGGACCTGGAAAACATCATGCTAAGTGAAATAAACCAGGCAGAGGAAGACAAATACCATATGATTTCAGTCATATGTGGAATCTAATGAACAAACTGAACTAACAAGCAAAATAGAGACGGACTCATAGATAGGATGACAGCTAAGTTGGGGTGGGGGTGTCAGGGTGTGCAGGGATTGAGCAAAATGTTAAAAGGACTCTGAACATGGACAACAACATGCTAATTACTGGGGAGAATGGGTAATGGGAAAAATACAATTGAAAAAAATTAAAAATTCTTGCAACCCAAAAAATAAAAAATAATTTTTATTATTTATCTGAAATTCAACTTAAACTGAACATCCAGTATTTCACCCGCAAGCCCTGGTTGTGAGTGATAGGGGGAGGGGTGGGCAGTGGCACTTGAATCAAGAATTCAAAGTATCAACACCTTAATTATGTGTCCTTTATCAAGTCTAACACATGGCCTGTTTCACAAATTAAGGTGATTAGTTTCATGGCTGTCTGTATTCTGAGGGTCCTGATCTCTTGGCACCTGAAACTCTAGGCATTGTACTGCATGACATACAGATAAATATTTGACCAGGATCTAATGCTTATAGAGAACCTAGATCACCCTGTCTGGGTAATGTGGAATGCACAGTAATTAGACTTTATTTTAAAACCAGGATTAGCTCATCCCCAAAAAAGAGTTTTAATGTATGGATTTTACAATGTGAAGTTAACCAACTTTATGCTAAGTGAAATAAACCAGAGAGTAGGATATAAAACTGTATCTATATAATATATACCTATCATATATACAGCTAGAATAAATATGTTTATATATTATATATTTTATACAAATACACAAATGCATACACATATACACAGTTAAAACTAGAAAAAAAGACACTACAAAAGTTAATTCTGGTTATTTCTAGGTGATGGAGTCATGGTTGAATTTTTTTAAATGTTTTGGTATTTTCTAAATTTTCCATACAACCGCAATAAGAAGATTCCTAATATTGCTCAGTGTCAACGTGGAATTTTATTTACAATAAATGTGCAGCATAACTTTTTAAAAATTCCATTTCCCCAAATACTCTCAAACACCCAATATATCTTCCAAAGTCTTTCTTTTTCTCTCACACTTCAACATTGCCTCAAATCTGACTGTATTGGTCAAAACACTTTAAGTTCAAGTCTTAAATAACCCATGCAAAGTAACTTACACTTAAAAAAAAGAAAGCATATTGGTTTATACAACTAAAAAGTTCCACATGGTTTGACTGCAAGTATAGCTACATCATCAAGTTGAAGTTTTTCATGTCCTAAAGGTGGATTTGGGGAGTCAGAACAATTATTCACTGAGAAACTTGGTATATTAATATTCTATTTTTTAAGTTACCAATTCAAAATATTTCTTCTTTAAACTTTTTGTTCATTTATAAATTTTATTATAATTATCAATTGAGCCTATCCTAATCATTTATAATATTTTACAATGTAATATATATATTCCTTTTGATATTTTTAAACTGTAGCTACAAATGAAATATATTTGATTTCCTTTTGAAGCACACTAAGATTATTAAAGAAGTTTTTCCATGTACTTCAGTAATTCTCATTAAGCTATAGTTATAAATATAATAAACTTTGGGATTGTCTACATGTTATAATATTTTTTAAATGCCATAAGTTTAAGCAAATTACTTAATCTGTTCTCAGTTGCTCATTTGTGGCTCTAATAGGATAAAATCTCTCATCTGAAAAAAAATGCTTGAAGTGCCAAAAACTGCACAAATTATATTTCATCACACACAAAAAGAAATTGCAGTACCGTAGGCTTGATCTGTATCATCACTCTATCCTCAATTTCCAGAGCCAGGATTTTAATTCACTGTAAAGTTACTTAACCCTTAGAAGGTAACTCCCTTCCTAGTTAGCAAGGCTGAGATTGTTTGAAGAGCAAGGCTATTACCTTGAGTGTGAAATCTGGAATTGTAGACATCCAAGGTAATATTTGCCATAATTCTAAAAACTGAACTAAACTTTCTTTTATTACTAGTATGTCATGGGGTTTGCTTAGAACGTCACAGAGGGCACTTCTTTGAGTTATATTCTTTCGTTTCCTAACTCTTACACCTTACTGCAGACAATTTAAGTTTTTCAGATAAACTATTTTCTGAGTGACTAATGTTGACATACATACTGTAGTGTATTTGTATGTGTGTATACTATATATGTAGCTATATGTATGTACATGTACACACACACAACTAAATTCCTTAAGTGAGCTGTTCTTCTCACATTCTTCACTTGTTTAGAGATATTTAAGTCTCCTCTGTTGTAGCTCTGTGACCTGGTGCCCCACGGTACAGGCACAACTCCAAGCACCGTAGACCATAATGTGAACTGGACTTCCTGAAATTGTGAACTTAGGAAGGCCTCTAGAAAGATACCAAAGTTGTTGCGTGGGACCTCAACAGTTTTTTAATTTGAAAACATCCTGCAGTCCTTTATATTATTCTCATCAGTTAGATTTATAACTCTTAAAAATGATTTTTTAAAAACGCTTAAATTAGATTATGTCCTGGGTCATAATCTTCAGTTACAACTTCTAAGGTCATGCGAAGAACAGCCAAAAAGTCCAGAAGTCAGTGTTCGATACAACTTGACCCATTTCATTCAGGGCTCTCTCTTTTCATCTTTCAATTCTGCTATGTTTTTCTCACTTTCTTGTTCTCTCTCTCTCTCTCTCTTTCCCTCTCTCCCTCTCTCTGTCTGTCTCAACTTCATTCTAAGGCACTCTCTTCAGGAGCATCAGAAAAGGTCAAGACCAGCGGATCAGCTCCAAGGCAAAGGTGAATTCTGAGTTAGAATCTTATCCTCATCACTAAATAGCTGTGACATTGTGGCAAGATATTTGAGTACCTTATTCATAAATGAGGATAATAAGGGTTCTTCTATTACATAATTTTGTAAGAAATAGCAAGGGATACATAAATAAATCTTAGCACAATAGCTAAATATACATATAAGTTCACCACAAAATGAAGACATTCGTATTATTCCTTTCTCTCTTTACCTTCCAAATTGCCCCATTGTCCCACCAGTTTCTTCTGGCTGACATAACAGCCTCCCTGAGACTTTCATTTAGGTAACCAAGAACTTGCACACTTTTATGTTCAGAAAATATCAGTGCTATAATTTTTAAGGAACACACTTTTTTAGAAAATATTTTCAAAATTCTCTCCATAAGCAGAAATTTAACTGAAAAACAACAAAAGAAAATAATAGCAAAGATTTTAGCAGTGTTTCTTTACTTCATTTACTATCAGAGGATTTTCTTTAATAACTAGGTTTTGTTAATTCACACAACTATTCAGTAACTTTAGCCTCATTTAACATATAGCCACTATTTTCTCTGAGCTACTACAGTATATTATCACACTCTTCCCAGTAGACTATAAAATGATTTTCCATAAGTTAAACAAGGCTCTATATTTCTCAGCTACTGTATTTCTCCTTTCTTCCTCTAAAGGCATCCACATTCACTTGCCATCTCCCTCACCTAGTTACCAGTACCGCCCTTATTTGAGCTAGCCTAGCTTTCAGTGTTTTTAATGTACTTTAACAAAAGGTGCCCCAGTTGACTCTTGATTCCTCTATACCAAATTTACTAATTCTTCCTTTAGCATCCCTATAATTGTCTGCCCTATAAGTATAAATATTCTGTGCTCAATATGTATTTTGGTTCCACAACTAAATTGTAAATTAGTGACCCCATTTTCAGGATGTCAATATTGTACAGAAAAATAACTACCATATAACTACCATATAACTAATAAAAGCTATAATTATGTATTAGGTACCAGCCAATAAAAGAGATAAAATTAATAACCCAAAATGTGTTTCCTTGAATATTCATATTTTTTCATGTTTTCATTATATATAGTGTATATATGTGTATGTAATATATACATTGATTATATATATTATATATATTTATAGACAATCCAATCCCATAAATAACTCCATTAAACTCATTAAACTAAAAGGACATTTTTCTATAGTAATAGTGATCAGTCAACACACAAATAGCTACAGCTGAATTTTAGAGCATTTCAGTATGTAATTTGAGGGCATGGTTTGGCTCACATTACTGGGTTGTCCTACCAAAAGCGTGACCAGACCATACGAACTGAGAAACACATTTATCAAAAGTGAAATATTCAATGACTCCTTTTACTATGTACTGAATACACTGTGTACCTATCATGATTATGAGGTTATGGCTGAATATTTAGTCTCCTGGTTTTGAACATAAATGAAGGTCTTCATTTATATGCCACATGATATTTTTCAGGTGATGCATGAGATTCCCAAGGTAGGTAAATTGAGAATATACAGAAACCCCTGTAAATACCAGATGATTAGTGATAAAAATTCCACCCATTTTTGCAGAAAGCCATTTTTATAGCAACTGAAGGGAAGCTACAAAGTTGTTAAGTAACAGACTAGAGATGTGTGGATCATAACTGAATAAATCTTTACTTCTTTTTTACTGTGTGTTTTTTTTTTATCAAAATATCAAACCCAACCAGATTAAATGGGCCTGAATCACTTCTTGCCTTTAATGTTAGATGCCACATGTAAAGGAACCTCTTTCACAACATCAACACGAACTTTATCATAGCTCACTGTATCTTTTGCTCATAACACTTAACATGGCTTGAATTTTATATTTGCATGACAATTTCTTTAAATCTTATATTCCTACCCCCACTAGATCCTATGAGGACAGAGACCAGGTTTCTGATTTGCCTATCACTGCATCCTAGAATGCAGCAGAGGTATTAAATGGGTAGGTGACCAGAGGAGTAGAAGGTGTGGCTTCAGACAGGTCTTCAGTACACCGCATGCAATAACGGCATATCTGAGATGGTCCAGCTGTCCTTAGAAGTCGTGATGACTGGTCCCACAGGAAAAAAATGTACGCATGCCTGTGATGTCACAGAACTTTAGCACTCTTAGCAAGAATTTTCTAACCTCATTTTCTTTGCTATATATTTGTCTGAAATATTTTATATTCACAAATAATGGCTATTCCTGAACATTGAAAATTGTGTAAAAGGTGAGTTTGAGGACACTGGAAACTACAGCATTGCTCATGGAAGAAGAGTAGTTGGGACCTCATGGGATTAAAAAAAAAAAAAAAAAATGAATGGGTCAACAGAGTCCTGTGGCTAGAGGAAGACCAGGGTGGAGCTTCGTAAAAGAACTGAAGCACTGTGTAGGAATGAAAAGAAGCCCAGTATAAACTGTACCTACACTGACAGAAGTGGCCTCTGGTCTACATGCCCCTCTCATAAAGCACATGGTACACCAAAAGAAAATTGCTAGCTTCCACAGACGTTAGTCCAACAGAACTGCAAGAGAGCGTGTTGCGTTCTTTATAGACAGAGAAAGTGGCCATCTCAGCCTATGTTATGTCTTCCCAATTTTGAAAACTTCAGCTTTATAGACAATGAGTCCTTTTGTGGCGGACAGTTCTAGTTGATTGTAATTTAAAAACAGTATTTGTGTAAAATAACAAGTTCGTACACAAGGGTACACAATGGCAGCCGCCCATGCTCATATTGACAGCTTCTCCAACCCTGGACTTGCCCTTCCCGTCCTTGACTTTTTCCACGGAGATGAACCCCCGTGTGTCGGAACCACAGTGGGCTCAGAGGTCTGAACTTGCACGAGTCTGGGCAGACATTCCTCTATTGAGCTTCACAGCCTGTTTTCTGTACCCTCATATCACATTTTTAAATTTCCTCCTATTTTGTGCATTTTCCATTTCTTCAGTAACTTGTGGGTTGTATTTACTGTGGAAAATCAAAGTAAAAATATAGTAATACGTCTCTGCTTAAAGTGAAAGTATCTCACCAGCCTCAGTGCCCCTACTAGTCACCTCGGAGCTAAGGATTCCACTGCAAATGCTCTTCAAAAGTCCTCTTTCTCCTGTATGTCATGGCCAACATTTCACCTCCATCATTTTTTCTCATCTACCTTGATGGTAAACCTGCCCTACAAATTCAGTTCTTGCTCTAGAATTAATGTTTTGAACATATTTCCTACTTTGAACTCCCCACGCCATCCCATAAAAGGACTCGGATCTTTTTGTTTTGTTCATGTTTGTAGCCAGAAGCAAGTCCAATCCTATCCACCCCAAATTTCAGGAATGCCTGCATGGGTCACAGCCAGGGGCCCTTTACTTCCCCAGCAGGGACGTCCGGTGCAGGGTCTGGAAGGGATCCTGAATTGAAGGGAACATCTGTGAATTTAAGGTCTGAAAGTTGAAATCAACATGCTAATAAAAGAACAAATGAATTAAAAATCAATTTTTAAGGTTGTCACTGTGGTAAACCCTGGAATGTGCTCAGAGGGCTGTTGAAATTACCGTGTTTTAAGCTGATATTTTAAAACTTCAGATTTTGTGTAGACAGAAGAAAGAAATCTGAATTGATTACCTTCTACTCATATATGTGCTCTAACGACAAGAAATCCAGTTTTTGCCTAATGTGCTTCATAGACTCAATCACACATGCAATTTAAAAATGAAGTCAGATAAATGGGAAGTCTCCCTAAGGCTCCGACGTTGTGTCTCCAACTAAACCGCTTTGCAGGGCACATGCATATTCACCAATATCTGCCTCTCAAGGACCAGTATCAGAACTTCTCTTGACGTTTTGTTGAGTTTGTGATTTACTGAAACTCAAAATAAATGGGATGCCCATAAATCAGTAGAAGACCCATCCACTGACCACCACGGAAGATACAGAGGAGATTCCCCAAGGGCTAGAAACCAAGACCGTTAGGTTAGATTTCTCTGGACGTTAGAAATTCAGGGTGCATTATGACGTGGGTGCCTTGCAGGGAAAAGAGCAAGATTAGTTTAGATTCCTGAGCTATGGAAATAAGAAAAGACAGAGGGAGAAGAGAAAACCAGAACACTGGACCTAGCTGAGGCCACCACGGGAGGGAGAGCGAGACCAAAGAACCACCAAGTGGGCTGTTTCCCTCTTAGCTGGCAGAAGAAGCACTGGGCTCGCGCACGTCGTGAGCACCCTGAGATGAGGCAGAGAGGTCCGGCGACCTCACTGCACAGTGCAGGAGACAGGCTCGGCGACTGGAGTCAAGTCGTGAGTGTTGATGTTTGACGGGATCTAACACGCAGCCGGGCTTTGAGAGCTAAAGTGATTTTCTCAGTGACAAAGAATGTAAATGACAGTTCCGAGACTAGAATTGCTGGCCCCGACTTCAGAAGCCTTTCACACTGACCATGGCCTGGCAAGGGACACATCTCTGTCAGACCCTTCAAGATGCCTTGATCCTGTGGTCTTCCTCAGCCGATACGAAGGAGGCGTACTCTCCCTCAGTTTCAAACGGAGCATCTTTCAATGTAAGTTAACAACAAAACAAAATCCAGAAGAGCCTGTGTGATTTACAATGTGGGTGGGGTGGGGGAATAAAATCCAAAGAGTACAAAAACTCTCATGAATATTTTTTAAAGGCACTATATCATCTGACTATATTTAATCTTTTCATTATTTTATCTTAACCATCTAGAGCTTCTCTGAAATTTTTCTAAATACATTACCCTTAAACAATTTACAATTGTATGGGTTACTCATAATAGATCTTATATAAAGAAGAAGATTAAAGGCAACAAAAAATTTACCGTGTAATTAAACTGTTTAACTGACCTCAAAACTCTGGAAATTTAAATCTAAAAAGCAGAGTTATGTACCTTCATTGCTTACTTTAATTAAAGAAAATTTTACCAATGAAACTACATCAATAGAAAATAAATCATGATATCACTTATCACTTTAATTCCTCATTTGGGTTGTGAATTATTTGAAAAATTATATATTATACTATAATTATATATTATATATGATATATTACATATATCATGCCAGACTACTGCTAAAATAATTTTAAATAGTGTTATTAATTTGAATAGGCTTGTTATTTGTATCTTAAAAATATAAAAGAAAAGCATATGGTCTCTATGAAAAAGTAACTAGAATAAAGACAAACTTCTGTAAATGTTTCCTTTCCCTACTCCCATTTTAACTTATATTCCAGTGGTTTACGGTCAGAGTTGGAGCATAAAATCAGGTAGGTGTGCAGTGTTAATTTCCTGACGCTAACTTATAATCCCAAATGTTTTTTAACCTATAAACACCAGATTCGTGAAACTATAGCGGAACCAGAAGCACGGCACGCAGGGAGAGTCCTGGAGAAAGCCAAGTGTGACAGGGAGGCAGACCCAAGGGGATAGAGCAGCTCATAAGGAGAAACCCGGCAGAGGGGTGAGCTGCCTGCCAGATCAGGACAGCACTCCAGGCCTTGCCTCACCTGCTGAGATACTTGCTAACAGTTCAAGGCAGTGATAACAGTATCACAGCATCACTTATCTTAGGACCACCCAAAATCCCTTGAGAGCTGAAATAGAAAGTTTTAACTCAGTTATCCCACCTCCATCATGGGAACAAAAGTGAATTAACGATAAGGCAAACTGACATTGCCATTTGCAAACTGTGTGGAATTGAGGGAACTAAAAACGTGTGCTAGCATTGACCCCTATGGCCTGTAAGAAGGAGAACAGCTCTCAGGAAAACTTCTGCGTGACAGGAGGGGCAGGAAAACATTTTATGCTGTACTTCTCGCATGGCAAGAGCTGCAATACTTTTTACAAAAATTACTTTCTTCAAGTTTGTTAACTAAATGAAGGTCTGCATCCCTCTTATAAAATACAGTGGCACATTCTTATTCCAGAGCCTCTAGAAAGGACAGGCCTGTCCTGAGTTCCATACTGAAAGAATGTGTTCATGAATGTTTAGTTACAGATTTCATGTTTACACCCAGAAAAGTAGAACAGTATTTCCATGTTACAAAATATGTTGGGTATAATTTATAGTCTGGCGTACGCTATATCCTACTCAGGCTGAAAGAGAAAATGTCAGATGCTTCTAACACATGTTATTTGCCAGGTTATAGTCCCTTCCTTACTGAATGAAACTCAGTCATCTAAGACAAAAATCTGAAGTCCTCCCATTTTCTTGCCTCTTTCATTGTTCACTTTACATAGATCATAAAGTTCTGTCTATTTCCCTCCTTAGCATCTTTAAAATCTCTCCTCCCCTCTGCACCCTCACTGCTCACAATTACATCGGTTTCTCCTCTTGACCTGAGGAGCTCCTTAAGCCTTCATCCGCCCCCTTTCCTTCTCTCAGGCCTTTCCCCCTCTACAATCCAGCCAGCAGAAAATCTTGAGATCAGTATGATTATTTCATTCCCTTCTGGGTACAGACTTCATAACCTGTTTCTGTCTGACTCAATTTGCGTTACAGTCTCCCCACCCTGTGCACACTGCCTGCTACCACTGAAATGTCCACCATCCACCGAACACACCCCCTGTTCTCTCACACTTCGTTGTTCTCTCTGTTTGCAATGCCTTCACCCCCATTACTCGTCCTCACTTTCCAATTATAGCTTCCCCTTCAAAACGCTGCAGATATCTCTCTTCTATAAAATATTTTGTTCTCTTTTTTCCTGAATTCACTCCCTTCCCCATGTTCTCCCAAACCTTTATATGCCTTTACTTACCTTAGCATTTAAACCCCTGTCCACCAAGGACCAGATGCTTTGAGGACCCTCTAGAGTTTAACCACACTGTGTCTAGAACTGCTTCTCAAAGCTTTGACATTCTTTATCCACTTAATGGATTTTCATTCCCATGCAGAAAAAAAATCCATAACAATATAGAAAAATTAAAATAGCACCCACTTTGAAATTATTGTTAATAATTGTTTTCTATCTGTGAGACAGCAGCAAAGTATTTGGTGTCTTTGTCAGATAATTTGCATGATTGAATAGACATGTACCCAGGAGTAATAGAATAACGGCCTACTAAAAGTATGTTTAACGTTCCATTAGTTGATAAGTGGATGACTGTTCCCTTCTCAAATGCTGGAAGGTTGGCTGTCATAACTTGGGATAGGTACAGACTTCTTATCTACTCTCTGGAAAACTTCGACCCTAGAAAACTATTACTTCATATTCTGTAACAACATTTGGATCTACTTCTCAATTATGACCAGGCATATGATCTCAATTTATCTTTTAGATGAGTGAAGAAATTTATAAATCCTTGGGCATGTGCGTCTAGCAGAAGCTGTAACACTAACTGTATACATGCACCAATTATTCTGGTACATTTCCTAGTCTCCCTGCAGTTAAGTAGAACCATGTGACTCATTTGGGCCAATAAAAGTGACGTTGGAATATATCAATTCCAAGTTAAGGCAATGAGAAGCCTGCGTGTGAGTATCCAGATTCTCTCCTTCTCTGTTATAGTGACTGGGAGGTTGTGCACTTCAGGTGAAGCAGCCAGAGGATGGCAGAACTTCTTTAAATATATTTATTGATTATGCTATTATAATTGTCCCATTCCCCACCTTATTCCCCTCTGCCCTGCACACCCCCTCCCACCCATATCTCCCCCCCACCCCCCGCAGTTCATGTCCATGGATTGTACCTATAAGTTCTTTGGCTTCTACATTTCCTATACTATTCTTAACCTCTCCCTGTTTATTTTGTACCTACCATTTATGCTACTTATTCCCTGTACCCTTTCCCCCATCCCCCCGCCTGCTGATAACCCTCCATGTGATCTCCATTTCTGTGATTCTGTTCCTGTTCTAGTTGTTTGCTTAATTTGTTTTTTTTTGTAGGTTACGTTGTTGATAGTTGTGAGTGCGTGACTGTCATTTTACGGTTTACATTTTCGATCTTCTTCTTTTTCCTAGATAAGGCCCTTTAACATTTCATAGAATAAGAGTTTGGTCAGATTTGATTCCTTGTGGAGCCATCATTGCCCACAAGTAATAAATAAATCTTTACGATTTTAAGCCACTGAAGTTTCAAGGAAACCTTTACACTGAAACACAGCCTTAACTTGTCTAACAGAGTTAGGATTGTAGCTACTGGAACATTTGCACCCAAGTCCAATCTATCTTAGTGATCTCAATGTCCTCAGCCTTCACAAATAATAGTATTTTAAATTATTGAAAATATCTTGCTTTAGGTGTGACCATTGGAAATCTTGGACATGTCACATTACTTGTGTCATTTTAAAATCTTTAAAATTTTCCCCCATTTCAAAAAAAAATTGTACCTTTTTCCCTTCAACAGCAGGCATGTTTCAATGTGCAAAGCAGAATCATCTTGCAGTTGCACCAAGAGTCACGATATCACATGTTGAAAAGACACGTCTGGTGACCAGATTCTGACTAGATTCTCAGTTTTGTGCTTCTCTTATACCACTGAATCAGCATCCTGAGGAAAATGGTTGTCATTGGTACTAAACAATATATAGATTGCAGTTTACATTATACAGCAGAATCTTGGTGACTAGAAGGCTACCCAAATATTTTCTTCCTTCATGTACACCAGGCTTGAGACTGGAAAGCAGCTGGTCATCCAGGCCTCCCATTTCTCAAACTCCGTGTTATTAAGTGTAACCCTATCACTGAGTCCCATCCCCTAGGGTATGAATGAAAATATGACTGCCACTTGCAGGTCTGGTCCATAAAGTGCTGCAGCATGGTGCTTCTTCCTATCTTTCTCAGTTACTGGTGAGCAGAAGAGCCCTGGAGTAACCGTGAAGAGCACAAAGGCTCTGTAAGCTTTGGTCCTTGAAGAATTATTCAAACAGGGATACTCCCAATGTTTGTACTTATCCAGTACAGCTAGTGATCAAGGAAAATCTATTATAACCTATGACATTAAACATTAAAATATCTGGGTATATTTAGTATAGAAGTGAACCATTTCTAGCTAACACAGATAAAATCTCTTCTGTTCAAAAGGCATTTGCATTCCTGCTCAATACACAAATAGGCCCAGAGGTGAATTGTCTTACACCTTTTCAAGTGTGCATTAAAGAGCACCAATATATATTTTGAACTACTTTTTAAAATTATCCTGTGCCATGAGTTTCCATTGTTGAATAAAACAAAAATCTCAGAAGCACCACTCTCTCATATAGGCATCAACCTATTTTCAGAAGTGATTCGTATTCAGCATATTATCATGCTTGTCTACTTCATGTTCTCGCTAGTTTTCTATTATTACTATTGGCTCAATTTTCTAAATTGCAGCACTTCAAACACTATTTCCATGATGATGATGATAATTACGCCTTAATTATTTAGTGGTAAGTACTACTCAGGGCACTAGAAACACAAAAATACGCAGGTCATCCGGACTTGCTCATAGTCTAGCCCAACAGTTCTTAAATGTCTCTCCACACACACTTAGAAATGTCACTAACTTTTACGTGAAGAACATGCTACTGGTCAAGTGAATTTAGGATGCTACTGTATAAGAGCATCAGCTCTGGAGCCAAATTACAGACTCAACCCCATCCAACTCTATGACTTTGAAAAAGCCGTTTACCCTCTCTCTTCTTGTTTCTTTATTTGTGCAGATAAAATTTTACTGCTTACTTTATGGACAAAGTCAAATTTAAGGTGATTAGCTCATTGCTTGATTCATAGAAAGAGCTAAATAGAAGTAGTTACGATTGTTTTTTTTCTTTTCATTACTCTCTTGGTGACTTGCCACATACAACAACAGCCTAGTATAGTGTCTGAGATATCGTGCAATAAGCCAGATCAAGCATGAGAACAGCAAACAACAAAGACTCTGCTTGCCAGGGTGAAGATGATGATAGATAGATGATAGATAGATAGATAGATAGATAGACAGACAGACAGACAGACAGACAGATAGAGGGTTCTGGGGGAAGGCTATGTTTTTTATCATTATAGTTATTGTGTACATGTATTTGTATTTAGTTATTTAGGAAAGTCTCTATTTTTTCTTATCATTACACATATTAACATTCAGCAGCACAGTTTTCCATTAATAAAAGTGGTATGCACAAGTCAGTTTAGGTATCGGAAGGGCACCTGCTCAACACAGAAACAGTCTTCGAGAAGAAAATGCCTTCTTGGCTGACTATATCTTGGAAGATTCTCCTTTAGTTAAGACTATAAGTTAGCTGGGCACTTAGTGAAAATCTAGTTAACAAACCATATTATGTTTACTTCTGTTTCATCAGAGAACTTCCTTCACAGATTGAAGTTCCCCTTGTATATTAACCCACACTCCCAACATGAGTTTGTCAGGATTGCTCAGATTGGACATGTCTGTCACTCACTAATCTGCTCCTCCCTGATGAGGGCTGCGAGAATGCCTCACCATTTAAGACCCTCTGAGAGTACATTTCATGACATGTATCTCCATACTTTCTAATTTTCTTTTGCAAATTTCCTGGATAAATTGGCAAGACAAATATTTTTACATCGAGTAATATATTTAAGTCTAGCAGAGTACTGGACCTAAAGTAGACACTCAATAAATGATTGGTTTTTTGCTATTTTTTATCCCCTTCATGTATATGTTAATGGGCACTATACAGTAATTTCATGATTATAGGAAGTCTGTATAAAATAGGTTTGGCTGATTAAAAATTCCAGAGTTCAAAGTTAACTGCCTTTATGCACCAATATTTTTTATCATTCAACTTGAAAAAACAGTTGGACTATATATTTACTTCATTTTAATTTCACTTAAATCATGTTTAACATCTTGTATAATTATTATAAACATCAGTTATTACAGTATAATATTTGCAGGAAATGATTAAAGGACAGAAGTTTGCTCCTGAACTAAAAGAACCTAAATTACTCCTTCTATGGTTCTTTTTATTATTGTTTCTTTTGTTGTTATTGTTTGGTTTGGTTTATGAGAAAATTACACCTAATTTGTTTTTTGATTTGTACGTCCTTGTACTCTTTCTAAGATCATTATTTTTAGCGTGCTTGGCCACATCAGCTCCTATTTCCACTTCAATATTATTTCTAAATTTTTGTTACCTTGGAAAATAAATAAGCAAGCTATTAAACTTGAGGTTAAAATGTACACAAATTAGGTATGAGTGCAGGTCAGAAATATTCCTCCTACAAAGTACTTTGGGTGCATGAAACCTGAGTGTGTTTTGTTAATGAATGGATTCCTGTGGAACTTTAGAAAATGATGTTGCTAGAGACAGGCATTTTGGGTATTATTATTATTCTACAATAGTAATGAAACAAAGACATTAAAAGGCAGAGACTTATAGAGATAGAGCTATTAAAATGGGAGATACAATATTATATATTTGTTTACATAATGCTATTTTGCAGTTAAAATACTGTGGGAAAATCAGATGAGTTTACTTCTATAATTTGAAAATTTCTTCTACAAAGTGTTAAGTAACATTATCATTTAGAAATCACATTCTATTTGTGGAACACAAACCATGAAAATATGCCTTGAAATTTTTTGAAAATATCTATTTCTTATTTTATTTATTATTTTAGTTCCTTTTCAGAGAAGTTTTATCAACGAACAAAAGCAGTTTGGCTCTCTAATATGCATAAAGCAATTCCCTTTGAACATAAAATTTTCTAATATAAAGCAGTAGGACATAAAACATAAAATAGAGTTACTTTGTAACATTTTAAAATATATTTATATACCAAAATATATGGTAATTAATGTTTATAATAACTATTTTATTTTGTAAATACATAAAAACATGAGTCAATGGTATAAAACTATTAATAATGCTCCAAAAAGTAAGTAATAAACCAATGGAATATAGTCAATAATTTCCACAATGGCCAAATTTAAAGTCTGCCTAATTCCAAATTCATTACACCTATCCAGAGGGAACCACACATGGATATTTCTCTCCCTCTCTTGCTCCCTGTCTTCACCTCTCTAAAAATAAATAAATAAAATCTTTAAAAACAATGTTTTCATCAACCTGAGGGAAGAGCTAGTTAATACACATTGGCCCAGCTCAAGTGTTTTGCGGGGAAAAAAAAATTACTCTATCCAAAAGAGGTCAGAGATTTTCTTGAACTAAATTTTCTTCACACTTAGAGACCAGTATTACAAATCGTCCACTTCAAAGTATGACCAAATTGATAAATTACTTGTGACAAGATAATGTTAAGAAAGAGCTTACATTTTCCTTACAAATTTGAATTTTAATAGCAAAGTCATGGTCTTAAAAAAAAGCTAGAGACAACCTAAGCATAGAGAAATTGCCTTATGATTTTCCTGTGATCAGGTAAATGAGGGAAATTGTCGTCTCCCTCACTAGTGTGAGCCAAATAAGTTCATGTAAGCTTGTTACTACAGATGTGAAAAAGGAAGTTCCATATACAACTCTCCAAGATATAGATGAGAACAAGAGTGTGAGAGAGACATCCTTATATAATGATAAATTTGGCACATGATATATGATTAATGGCACATTTCCACAAGTGCAAAAAGCAAGGGCCCCTCAGCCACAAGCAAGCTGCTAATGTGTTTCACTTCCATTGAATGCTTAATTTAATTACCTTCAGCTCATCATCAATTTAAAACATATGTAAATATTTCCTATTATAATTTAATGAAACACCTGTAGATTTATATAATCTTTTGATAGTCTTTTGAGTATTTGGTAATCATTCAAGAGAAAATATTTTGCTAAAAAAGGATTGAGATTTAGTCCCTCATGCTACCAGTTTCAGAAATGCCACTTTTGCTTTATTCATAGCAAGATGTATCCAGTGTTAAGTTTCAAAACTATTGATTCATTTGGAGAAGGCGGCTTTATAGTAATCAAAAACATGTTGGATTATGCAGCTGCTATATCACAACTTTAGTTATAGCCTTCATTTTAAACATCCATAAGTGAAGGGCTATCATTTTTTTCAATAAGGCAACATATATAATTTAGTTTTCATGTGTTAGATTTGCTGAGTATTGTTCTAGAAGAGCAGTGTGCAAATACAACATAATGCAGATATTGAACATAATGTGCATTATTGTCTATTCTTGTGTAACACTAATATAAACATTTATCAAAACTATCTCTAGAGCAGGTACAATGTTAAAGGCTAGGAAAATAGACAAAGCTCATAATCTTTCTAAGAAGTAGCTGTGTAAGCATCAACATGTAACTTGGTACAACTGTAACTTGGTACAACTTGGTTCTTGTTATTTGCAATAGTTGTTCCTCTATAAAGTTGCTAGGAGCAGTGAATTAGCAAAGGAAAACAGCCGATTCACAGTAAGAATAGTGAATTTTGTGGAGATTTAACTTATCCCACTCTTCTTCCCCTTTTTCAGCTCAGAAAAATAATAGTCTGCATTCCCAGTATTGGCGGGAGAATGGATCTCATTCATACGGGACTGTAATTATTTTGATCTGTGTAGTAGCTCCCTAGAGGATGAGCTCAAAAGATTTGTCTTCATTTTGCCTAGTTTGAAACTGACTCAGTGCCAAGTTGCATCCTGAGGACACTGGTCAAAACCAGTTGTAGGCTGATATGCTAGTTGGTACTGCCTGAGGCCATGGATGACGGCTGGGACTGTCATGGACTATTATGGACTAGCCAAGAGGCTTCAAAGGAAAAGCTAGGGAATGAGATATGATAGGGGCTTTGAAATGTCTCTGGCTTATTCTTGGAAATACAGAAGGCCACACACATGGTTAGGCATATGCTCGTGCTTTAGTAAAGTCCTGAGAGGATCCTAACCTATCACTTCTTGCTGCCCTTGAGGGCCTGTAGAAACGGGAAGCAAAAGCTAAAGCTGAGTTTTTAATGGTCTGGTTTAGCATCGAAGGTGAGAAGAAGCTCCCAACACACAGCCAAACTGCAAAGACTAGGAGGTGTTTTGTTAGTTTGTTCACTTTTGGCTACAGGTATTTAATGAAATTGTAAAACCATGAGCTAAGAGAACCAAGACTTCAGAGGAAACTTCAGGAACCACCCACAACAAAGAATACAGAATTTCCCAAATTACTCTAGAAAAGTCACTAAACAACTATAAGAAGTAGCAATAACAATGAAGCTGTAGAAAGGAGAAAATCTGGTTTTCCAGATTTGCAACATCATAATAATCAAAATGTCTGATTTTAAACACAAAATTACAAGGCATTCAAAGAAACAAGAACATATGGCCCATACATGGGGGGAAGGAAGGAAATCAATAGAAAGCACCTGAAGAAGTTCAGACATTACTCGACAAAGACTATACAAATCAGCTATACAAATATGTTCAGTGTGCTAAAGGAAAAGATGTCTGAAAATCTAAAGGAAATATGAGTATGATGTCTTATCAAGTAGAAAATATCAATAAAAAGAATTATAAAAAATAAACTAAAATAATTTTAAGTTAAAAAATATAATAACTAAAATAAAAATTCACTAGAAGGATTTCAGCAGATTTGAGCAGACAAAAGTATTCATGAACTTTATGATAAGTCAATTGAGACTATCCAGTCTGACAAACAGAAAGAAAAAAGAATAAGAAAAAATTAACAGTGCATCTGAGACCCGTTGGACACCAGAAAGTGACAATATACATATCACAGAAGTCCTGGGAGAGGAGTGGGCAAAAAGGCAAAAGAAACATTTTGGGGGAAAAAAATTAAACTTCCAAAAGTTGATGAAACACATTTATATACACACCGTAAAAGCTCAACAAATTCCAAATAAGAGAACATCAAAAAGAACCACACAGAGAACATTATAACAAAACTGAAGAAAATTCAAGACAAAGAATTCTGAAAGCAAACAGTAGGAACTAATCACATACAAATGATGTCCCAATAAGACTAGGAGATGAGTTCTCATCAGGCACCATGGAGGCAAAAAGGCAATGGAATTACTTATTTAAAGTGCTCAATGAAAATAAATAAATAAAAATAAAATATTTACTAAAAGGTTTCCTTTATTTTCAGAGAGAGGGGAAAAGGAAAGAGAAAAAGAGGGAGAGAAATATTGATGTGTGGTTGCCTCTCACACACCCCCAACTGGGGACCTGGTCCACAACCCAGGCATATGCCCTGACTGGGAATTGAACCAGTGACCCTTTGGTTCACAAGCTGTACTCAATCCACTGAGCCAAACCAGCCAGGGCATGTAATTTTTTTTTAACTTCACCTGTGCAGATTTTTTTTCATTACTTTTTAGAGAGACAGGAAGGGAGAGACAGAAACATCAACACAAGAGAGAGGCTTCAATCAGGTGCCTCCCATACAGGCCCAGACCAGAGATCAGCGCTGAGACCAAGGATCATGTGGGACAGCACTCCAACCAACTGAGCCACATCGGCCAGGGTGACAAAGATATTTAAAAGGTACAATAAAATATCCATACAACACAAAGAAATAATGAGGAAATTAAAGAACAAAAAAAGATATAAGACACATCGAAAAACAATGTCTACAATATGAGCATAGGAGTGGATGAAAAAGCATATGGAGAAAATTATTACTGGAAATAAAAGGTCAAGGAATGAACAACTTGCAGTAGTAGGATTTTTATCCCCAGGGGTATTAAAGTGCCAGAAAGGTTAAGAGGCATCAGGTAAGAGGTGAAGGTCCAGGAGCAAATATCTCCTCTGGATGAGAAAAAATGGCAGGAGAAGCAGTAACACAAACAAGAGGCAGAGAAAATACTGTAGTCCCAGAACAGTTGACAGGTGCCAAAATTATGGTTCACAGCCATGAAAGAAGGTAGGAAGACACAGCCCCTGATGCTGGCCAATGAGATGTGAGAGAAAAGAAATACGCTGCTGAAGAAAACAATGGGAAAAAAAGAGTCCTCTGGGTGGGGTGAAATAGGTTTCAGATAAGCTAGCAGGTAATAGAGATATTCACATACACACACCAAAGATGATCTAAGTCTATTTTTCCCCCTTTAGTGCTATTTCTACAATGTTCCTTCTCCATGTGCAGCAGTGATAATAAGACTTGGGTTCTCCAGCAACAACCATTAGGTAGATCTTTGAAGAAACACAAAAAGAGTGAACTAATAGATTCAATTCATTAGTACAGTGTTCTAAGTAACAATCTAAAGAAACAAAACTCTTTCAAAACGGGCAAAATATTCTCAAGCATACCTATATTAAGACACTAGCTACTGTAGTAAAAATAAAACAAAATTATCTAGCAACAAGTAAATATTCCATATTCAAAAGACAAGCATGTACATTTTAACTGAAAAGGGAAATCTGAACAGCAAAATAGTTTGGTAGGCTGAATAATCATGCAGAGAAAACTGCAGTTCACTAAGTAAAGACATTCATTCACTAAAGATGCTTAAAATTGTGTGCTATTATTAGCTTTCAAAGAGCTGATCTACTGAAACGAGCTTATAAAGCTAAAATTGTACAAGAGATAAGAACATTCAAATGAGAGGTGTGTGTTGCACCGTTTCTGTCCCGAAGCATTTTACTTTTGTCTGCTTCACTCCGTTCCTGCCGGCTCCTAATACAAGTAACAACACACCAGAAAGGAGTGTTGCTTATTTTCCTAATGAATTTTTTTTAATTCCAGAACAACCCCCATATTTTAATGTGCTCTGTTCACATTTTGAAACAGCCACCTTCTCATTCTGTGAATTTCATCACCTTAGTGCACGGTTAAATCACAAACTAAGCAAATGGCACTTAATGTAATGGAACACTGGTCTAGTTTCTTAACTTCCCTGTAACTCAGTCTCCTCATATGTAAAATGCAAAAGAAATATTACGCATCTCATAAGATTGTGGTAAAATTAAATAATTTAATACACATCATATATTTTATAAGGTGCTCAGCACATATCAAGTATCAAATAAATGTTAGCTGATGTTGCTTAATGGACAAATGTTTATTTTCTGTTTTAGTTTTATCAAAGTAATAAATGCACATGGCTAAAAACAACATTTTTAACACTCTTTTCTTTATCCAGACTAATTTCCGAAAAGCAACACGTAGGCCAATGATAAAAGCCCAAGACTTGGTGAAATTACGTGGTAACTTGCATGCTTTTGTCTGATAGAGAACATAACCAATCTGGTTGGGTTAAAAGATAATTCTAAATGATACAGTTTATTGTCCTGTAGGGCATCAAGCAATTTTGTATCTAACTCGGCAATGCATAACTGTATTTAGTAGCTCAGATGCTCCCTGAACTCCATTTTACTAGTTCATACCATCTTACTAATTCCCTCTTTAATCAATGAGCTGAATAAAATATATGATGCATCTTCATTTTATAACTGTATGAGTCATAATTTTACCTTTATGAAAATTATGCTTGAACATAGCTAATCTTAATTGTTTCCTGCTGGGGCTACTCAGTTTATGTAAAAAATTATTTCCAGTCTTACTTCTGAATTTATCAGATTTAGGTATCTAAGGACTAATTTATTTATCTAAGGACTTCCTGCTATTACTGATGAGGATTCACTCTCTGTAGGCTCAGAACTTTTAGTATATTTCTGATTAATAGTTTAGTTACTCTCTGGCTTACTCTTACAATATTTAAGTAATAAAATAAATTTAATTTTTGTTTCTTCAACTTAGAACAGTATCATTTAATTATTTTACAAGATGAGACTATAAATACCATGCCCCACTTTCCAGATCTTTATCTCTTTTCACCTGTCTGTATTTTCTCATTATCTTTAATGAACAACAGTTTGAATAGGATACGTATAGGGAAATTTTTTTATTCTCTGAGATCTTTTTATGTGCAGTTTAATACCTTACATTATCAGGGGGATATTTCTTATACCCATCATCTCTTACACTTCTTGAGCTCCAATATCATGATCAGTGCAATACTGCCCATGGATGCTCTGTCCTTTTTTTAATGTGCTTCCTCTTTTTGCTTCCCCTTGAATAATTTCTGCTGACCTATCTTCAAGTTCATCAAATTTTTTTCCTCTGCTATGTTAACTTTGCTAACAAAGCTGTAATAGAATTCTTGCTCTCTGATATCCTGTTTTTGAAATTTCTATCATATCTATTTGACTGTTGGTATAGTTTTCATTTCTCTGCTGAAATTCTCCATCTGTTCATGAATTCGCATTTCCTACTAAATTATTTAATATATTTTTCAGTTACTTTAAATTCCCTAAGAATTGACTCATCTGGGTCATCTCCAGGACTAGTGCTTTTATTGTATATCCCTTGAAAATTTGTATGGCTCTTTTTTTAAATGTTTGTGTCTGTGTGTGTCAATATTTTTACTGCAAGCAGTTCACGGTGTATAGAGAAGTAGAGGCTGAGTTAAATATCTACGTGGGAATGTGCCTCTTCTTCTGTCTCCTTCTGTGGCATTCACTATACTTCTAAAATATAAATCTATTGATCTTTACTATCATTTCTGTAAATGAAATTTAATTTGTAGAATCATTTGATTCAGACTTAAAACTATTTTATTTTTCTAGAATTATCCTTCATGCTATTACTATTTTACTTTTTTCAAAATCTGAATGGAACTACTGGAACTGATCAAATATTTCCTCTTCTTAAGTTACTTTGTATAAATTTGTTTGTTTATGTTTTCAGATGAAAATAAGTTATCAGCAATATACACTTGGTTAATATTTCCAGACACTACATAGAAAATGCTCACCAAGTATAGTTCAATTCCAATATAATTTCTTCTTCTACATAAAGTAATAGTTCTGGGAAGATTCAATAAATGAAATCAATTTGGCAGCATTCCCCTCTTGGGTAAGTCATAAAAAATCTTAGTCTAATATCTCTTTTTAAAATATTTTATTGCTCTATCTCTTCTAAAGGATACAAATATTTTTATAATAGGTCTATAATATCCATGTTAAAGGGAAAAAATCAAGCACAAATATATTGTGAATCATTTAGAAACTGATTAGAACTTGGGACAGTTTGCTCTAATTTGGTAATTATTGATACTCTGAATTAATAGAAACAGAAATTGTTAAAATATGTCAGACTCATGCATTTTTCACTCTATGACACTAAAAAATTTAAGTTGAACAGCCTTGAAAAATTATCTACATAAGTATAAAATCAATAAATAAACCAGTTCGGTTGCAAGATAAAAGACGATCCAGTTGATTTCTAGTAAATGAATAGTGTTTTAGTATAAGTATGGCCTAAATATTACATGGACCATGTATTTCACATATTAAAAAATGATTCGTTGAGTGAGAATTAAACCATACAACATAAAAGGGAATATAGGCAAAAAAGCTGGAGTAAGACAGACGAGTTGGCCTTTAACCATAAGTACGTAGGAGCATTCATCAGCTTCTCTGATGCTCAATTTTTCTCATCCATAAAATGGGGTTTATAATATGCTCCAAATATTGATATATATATGGTGTGTGTGTGTGTGTGTGTGTGGAGAGTGCGAGAGACACACTTCCAAATTCTCTCTACTAAGAAACTGATGCAATCGTAAGTCAAAGAAATGGAAAATGGTACAGTCATTCTGGAAACCAGTTTGGAGGTTTCTCAAACACTTAAATATACAAAATATGCACTAAACAAGTGACCAGCTATCTCACTCCTCACTCCTACATATTTACCCCAGAGGAATAAAAATTTATGTTTACTCAAAATTTGTATATGAAGAGTTATAGCAAATTTATTCATAATCACCACAATCCGGAAACAAATGTTCTTCAAAGAGTGAATAAAACAACAAATTACGCTAAATCACACAATTTCATGGCTTAGTATTAAGCATTAAAAAGACTGAACTGCGGATACACTATGTTCATAGACTATGTTCATGAACTGAAAGAGTTCATATTATTAAGATGTCAATTTCCCTCAAATTAATCTATAGATTCAAACCAATCTCAAACAAAATCCCAGCAAGTATTGTTATAAATATTCACAAACTGAATTTAACATTAATGTAGAAATACAAAAGCATAAACACCCCAAATAATTTTGGAAGAGAACAAAATTGGAACACTTAGGATATCTGATACACCTATCTGAATCATGACAGTGTGGCGCGACCCCATGGAAGACATATAGATTAATGGAACAGAAAGGAAAGAAAAAAATAGACCCATACACATAGGATCAGTTGATTTTCAGCAAAGGAATTAAATTCATTTAAAGAAGATAACCTTAACAATAAGTGGTGCTGCAGAATCTGTAATCAGTCCATATGGAAAAAACAACAGCAACCCTTACCTCCCACAACGCACAAAAACTAGCACGCAATCAATCCCACAGCTAAACCTGAAGCTAAAACTGTAACCATAGAAGAAACTCTTTGTGATGTTTGGAGAGGCAACAATTTCTCAAATTAGTCACCAAAAGTTCTAACAAGACAAACACAAAATTCACACATTGGGCTTTTTTCAAATTAAAAACTTCTTCACAATAAAAGAGCAATCTCTAGACTTGGAGAAAATATATGTATATGTGTATATATATGTATATACACACATATATACACATATATATGAAGCACCAGTACCCAGAATATAAGAACTTTTAAAACTCATTAGTAAGACAAAACAGAAAAAAATGGACAACAAATTTTAACAGGTATTTCACAAAAGAAAACATATAAATGTTTAATAGGTACATGATAAAGTTATCAATATCATTAGTCATCAGGGAAAGGTAAATTAAACCATAATAATATAGCACTCTACACTTAACCAAAAAGGCAGAAGTAAAAAGACTGAAGACTGGCCAGTGTTGACAAGGATGCCCACCTACAAGAACTCTCATGTGCTGCCACGTCACGAACTGGAATATAAAGGGTCACTGTCAGGCTGGAAAGCCATCGCTGAGAGTGCGGCTAAGCTACCACATGACATCACTGCCTGGGCACCTACTGTATGTGGCCAAGAAGCCTTTGAGGTCCTTAAACGGACTCTAACCCTCCCTCGGTGCGTGCCGCAGATAACAGCCCACGGGGGCACGACTAAATGTAAGTTCCTGCTATGACTCCCCCAGAGGCCCTCGGTGATTACAGTTCCCCCAACCCCATTTTCCAGGACCTTGCCCTTATGTGCCCCTTAGATAAACCCCCAAAAGTTTACCAAAGCCCCATTCTTTTTGGTTGAATCGATCTACCCAGCCTCATCCTGGGAACCCCAAAGCATTCTACCCATGAATCTTAATAAAGGCATGTACCCCAGGTGCCGCCACATTCTTTGCCTGCACCCTGCCTTCAATGAGCCCCCTGTGACCCCTTGAGGCATGCCATGTACTTCCTCTCGGGCCTGTGAGTAATGAACTCCTCTATTTCAATGTCCTATGGTGTTTTCTTAAGTCATCTGACACCCCAGGGTTCTACTTAACAAATGTTAACCTAACACAGTCACAACAACCAAGGGTGAGATTTTTTACATGATATTAAATCACATACAGGCTAGGACTATTTAGCTTTCCTAGGAATTACTCAAAAGATATAAAGACATATGTCCACACAAAGACATGTACTCAAATATTCAAGGCAGCTTTGTTTATAATAGACAAAACTGGAAACATCCCAAATGTCCATCAAGGCGTAAATGGAATACATGCTTTCAGTAGAAAAATATGAAGCTAATGTGCACAGTGCCTTGATATGCCTCAACAGAGCCTCGCCACAAAAGAGCAACTTCATTGGGTGAATCTGAGGAAGAAAAATTTCACCACTTCCGAACAGTCTGTCAGCAATGAACTTCGCAGTGAAACAGCACTTAGCCCAAATAAAAGTATTAATAACAGCCTGAGGCTCACCATTTTATGTCAAACAAAATACCTCATGGGAATGTCTAATGTACAGGACAAATTATGGCAATGACTAACAAAAAATGCTATGAATTATGATTAATAAGGGTTTATGTGAAGGTAGTAATGCTGATTAGAAAAATTCACGGATGTTCAGAAATGGGAAAAGAAAGTGATCTGATCTAATATATATTTTTGTGAAAATTTGGCCATCATGGATCTGATCATGCAGACTGACCCATTTCCTTGTTAATTCTCAAGCATTCTTATTCAATGTCAGTGTTCATTAATGTAGCAGGACATCACAGAAAGATAAAAAGAGGTGTTTTGAGTTTCATTAACAATAAAATACTCTTTTAAACTCTAATTATGATTTGTTCTTTCCTCAGGAAATGCCCATATAATTTTCACTTAATACAAAACCATTACTATATAGCGCACATTTTCTGATGCTGCTTTTTTACTAATTTATTCTCGTGCACACACACGAGTCATTGCTGGGGAAGTGCCATGTTCCCGGAAATGGCAAATGGAAGAAGGGAATCCAAGGAAACTGAGTTATTCTATTTCTCTGAACTATCCAATTTATCAGTCTATGCCTATTCCCCAGAGTCATGATAAACTAGTTCATGGAACATCAGTCTATTACACGATTTCTCCACTAAGATAAGTTTGCCAGGCGTAACCCAGCGTGACGTGTTAAACGAGGAGGAAAAGCTGATTCAGACGTAGCTGGTAGTGTAAACACAGTCCAGCAACACCTACAGTCTCTCTGCCCTCACAGTCATGGTGATTAATGAAGGAGGTCGCTAAAAATAACCGCACAACAGATGGTAAGAAGCATAGCAACAGCACCCGATTTTTTGCAACGCTTTCTGTGGCTGCTACCCTGCCTGCATAAGGAACAAGGAAAAAACTGACGCAGCTTTAAAAAGGCGAGGCAGCGTTCGTAAAAATCTAGACGTTAAAGAGTAACACAATAAGCATAAGCATTGATGGCTCGCCCCTGGCTACTGGCGAAGATTTTCAATTCCAGGAGGCGTAGAAATCCAGCCAGAGGATGCAGCCTTTCTTCAGAGCCTGACACAGGACCCTGCAGCCGCTCCAAACACAGCATGCACCCCGGGACCAACGGGCAGAATCGCATCTTGGCGCTGCACCATCGTGTGAAGTGTTACAACGTCGACACGGCAGCCAAGAAAAATAGGGAATTAAATGAGAGGTATAAAAACGAGCTTGTGCGAGCATGAGGACAGCTTTTGAAAAAATTGACCTCTTACTCCATAACTTGGTTCAGGCCAAAAGAGGAATCTAAGCGTTGGAAGCTGGTTTCACAGCGAGCACAAGCTCAAAGACAGCCCCACTCGTTAATAACCTAGCTGTTGCCGCCTTTCTCCTGCACTTCCCTGCTCTTATTTGGCCAGAGATACAGACGTTAGATTGTCAGGACGATCTTATACTTCGGAGGGTTCGTGGTGGGGGTGAGAAAAGGTCTTAATGGCATTTTTCTCTTTGTGATTTGGAAAAACCTTGCTACTTCAAAGAAAGATGGAAATAAATGGAACTATTGCTTGAATGCTTATTACTAGTTATACAAGTACTCGATTTTTATGAGCAGGGTTATTGTACGCTGCTGTGCAGTTGGACATGTGGGTAACCCCCCAAAGTCCAAACCGGGGCTGAAATCTCCCTCCAGGATGAAGAGCCTCCTCCTTCCCATTTGCCTGTCCCTGGGTGGTGCCTCTTTGTAATTTGTCTGCAGCGGAGAGGGGATGTCTTTTACTAAGTCACAAATGTAGTGTTGTGCAAGCAAGGATCCTAAATATGCAGAGAAACTCATGAGAGAATTATAATATAAACAATACCAAGGGAAACTAACCCTAATAAGGGCTAAAGAAATAAAAAAGGGAACTGAAAGTTTTAGGTAAAGTTTGTGTAGAAGATCCAGAAGGCTGGGCCTTGAGGAAAAGCCAAGACTGGCTGGGTGTCTGAAGAGAAGTCACAGGAATCATGGGTATTGGAGTCCAACGGGAACACAATCAGTATACCTTTCGTTTAAGTTTGCAGGAGATTAGAGCTGTGCCCAGTAACTGAGAAGGCACAGTTTCCTACACAGGTGCTTTTATCAGTACAGGAAACATTTCAATCTTTTTAAGAAAGATATCCCCAAAGAGAGGAAGGATACTTATTTGCTTAACAGAGAATATATTTCCACTCTGAATTTTGCCTCACAATAGTATATAGCTCAGGGTATTATAAAAATAAAAAATTGTCAAGGGAAAAAAGTGGATTGCTTGGTTGCTTTTTGAAAAAGCACTTATTCAATTGAATAGTCATATGTATGTATTCTGGGAAAAAAGGTTAAGTAGGGTAATCACAAAGTACTGAGGAAAAGATAAAAGATACAGGCCATGAAGATATACAATGTATCAATGTGAAGGACGTTTAATGTGAGGAAACTGTGGGGAAAATTCCTCTTTTTCTCCTTCTACACCTAGATGCATTAGTTTAGAATAACTTTTTCCCCTTTTTTAATTGTATTTTTTCATCACTCTTTACCCGCTCTGACCTCGCTCCCCCGACAACCCTCACCCTGTTGTCCCTGTCCGTGAGTCCGTTCCCCTTTTGCTCTGACCCTGCACACCCTAAACACCCCTCCCCAGAGCTGTCAGCCTGTGATCTACGATCTGTTTTGCTTGTTAGTTCAGCTTGTCCATAACTTTTAAGTGATACATCGCACACCAATGACAGAAATCTTCCATGTTTCCATCTAGTTTAATAGTTGAGGCTGTGACTACCCCACCATTTGAGTTCACTCATACGAGGAACCTCAGTCACCTTTAACCCTTTAATTATCATTACCCCTTCCCTTTCTTTTGTCTGTAGGTCATGCCTGCACTTCACCCCATTCTCTCCCTCATTAATGTTCAGTGTCCTGGGCCACTTTGTAACGAGCAACATGGTTATCACCTGACCTCGTACAACTATGTCTTTTATGCCCATATATGTATAGAAATGAGGTCAACCATTTTTGTGCTCACTGGATTCTTTCTTAACAAACCTGCACATTAATAGCCAAATTGGAGCAGATGCAAAGGAAGCAACCGGGATGGAAAGGACACTATAAATACAGCCTCTTGAGGGACAGAAGGGCCCCTCCAGGGTCACCCACATATTGTTTCTCTGCTCACGACACCACTCCTTCCTGACGCCTCCCACTCAGCTGGGCTTCCCACCAGTTATTCTCCAACCTGGTGTCATGCCCTCTGCAAAGACTGACCTGAATTCTTCCTTTTGGGGCTCTCACAGTCCTTTTAACTAACTGTTAAGGTGCTTATCATGATTCCTTGGGGGGGAAAGGATCGTGTCCATGCCCCCACATGCATGAAAATGTGAAAGAAACAGGAGGGAGGGAGGAGGGGAGAGAAAGGAAAGAGAGAGGAAGGAAAGAAGGCCAAAGTAAAGATGAAGAAAACAGTGTTTAATTCTGAAGAAGAGAAGCTGTTCTAAAATAAAATAGCTTAATTAAGACATTTGAAAGAGTTGCATGTAGGAGAGAAGTCTTAATTCTATGGTTGAAAGAGCAGAAGAATGACCAATGGTAAGAGGATCCAGAGAGGCAGTTTTTGACTCACGCTGTAAGAAAGAAATGAAATAAGGTAAAGTACTATGTCCTTTTCTGTGGGCGTTGTAACATAAATCCTGGAAAATTACTTTAAAGAGACACTGACAGCTGTCAGCAGAGAAGTAGGGTTGTGGGGCTATGTGAAAAAGGTGAAGGAATTAAGCAAAAAACACCGAAAAAAACTCATAGACACAGACAACAGTGTGATAATTACCACAGGGAAAGAGGGTGGGGGGGGATAGATGGTGATGGAAGGAGACGACTTGTGGTGGTGAACACACAACACAGAACTGTACACCTGAAACCTGTATAGTTTCATTAACCAGTCACCCCAATAAATTTAATTGAAAAAGAAAACCAGTGACGTGAGATTCATACAGTAGATCATACTTGGTCCTGAATAATATTGAAGACATTCTCAAGCTTGGAATATATTCTTTCGTTAAATTTCAACATCTTCGGGGGGGGGCAGAATGTTGCTTAACATTATATTTCTCTCTCTGTCTCTCTCTCCCCCCTCCCTCCCTCCCCACTCTGTTATTCAGCTCTGTCCAGAGGGTAGTATTTTCAGCAAATATTTATTTTGCAAATTCTGCATTGGTCTTCTGAAAGAACAAAAAGCATTTCATGAAATCCTTATGGTAAGTTACCACATTACACAGATTGACATCTGAAAACAGTTTTTAAAAGGACAAGGCAATGAGACATACCACAAGTAAATATTTTTGTGACTACTGTACATGAGAGAAAAAGAAATTCAAAATATATGAACCATATTTATCAAAAAATCGCCTGAGATCAGCAAACAAAAGTTATGAGCAGACTACATACAAACAATGGTAATTTCTAAAAATAGTCATTACACATTTGTATAATGTTTTTTTAGCTTGTGGATATATCTAGATTGTTTTATGTTGATCAAAAGTTGAACAACTTTTTGCCAATACTTGAAATTTGGCAAAACTTAAAATGAATTTTTCCACTATTTATTAAGCCCATATGAATTTCAAGGATTATTTATGAGAATGGTTTGATTTACTTGGAAGGCTTCTAGTAATGGAGTTGTAGTTTATAGAAGCCTGGAAATGCCCAGAAAATATACGCAATTAAACAAATTTTTCAGATAAATTTTTCCATCAGAAGGAACATTAATCTGAATTTATCGGAAGGACTGGAATTCTAATCCCTCTCTGGCCACGTTTCCCTAGCAGTTCAGCCATTTCCTGGTACTCACTCCATGCCAGGGACTTCACACGTGTACCAGCGAAAACCTGGATGAGTTTGTTTCCTAAGAAATTTATTTGTTGATTGAGAAAAGACTAATCAGAATTTGGACTGGGCTTGCTGTAGTGCCTTGTGAAGTAGACAGCTGATGTCCCAGATGGTCTTACTTAAGGCGAAATAACCTAGATTTCAAGAAAAGAAATTGATACCCAACTTCTGTGGGAACCCGGTACTACATTATTGATGCCACAGGACCACACTGAAAGGCTCACCAAAAAAAGAGGAAAAAAAGGAGATAACAATCCAATATTTTGCATAAGATCTTAAAACTATGTTTTCCAATGTAACAGTGCCAAAGAGTTCAAAATCATTAGTATACTTTATAAAAATAACCCAAGGACATGTAACTATGCATAATTGCTCATTTCCACAAGCTTCTGAATATAAAGGAGACATAAATTTACTCCTTGATTATAGTGTAGGAAAAAGGTTGTACATAATTTTATGGATAAATGCAAACAAATGTTGAGTAGTTTTTAAAAAGACATTTATTTTACATGAAATCTGTATTACCGCATTTTGCCATGTATAATGTGCACCCACACTTTTGGCCCAAACTTTCAGGAAAAAAATATTTTGTTTTAATGTCTTAATTCAATTTTTATTTATTTCTATTTAGATACTTGATTTTTGCATTATAAAGGAATATTAGCATTTATTTTTGAACATATTATGGTACAAGAAATTTTATGTAATAAATAATTACAAAACACAAGAACGAATACAAGGTATTTCAGGTACTTCCCATGTATAATGTGCATTCTTATTTTTCTCTCAAAAATTTGGGCAAAAAAACATGCACTATACATGACAAAATATGGTAAATTGATTATTTAACTTTCAATAAAAATCACCTTTAAATATTTTAATAATTTTTGGAAGCTGCAACATGGTGGTGCCCAGCAGCATCCACCTGCTTGTCCCCAGAGTAAATAAATAAAATCTTTTAAGTACTTCCAGCCAAGATGGAGGTGTACGTAGACACACTGTGCCTCCTCTCACAACCAAGATTAAGAACAACAAAAATATAGAACCAAAAAAAAACCCAACCAGAACAGATAGAAAACTGAATTGTATGGAAGTCCAACAACGATTCACCCAGACCAGTAAGAGGGGTGGAGTTGGCAGCCAGTGGAGAGGGGTTGCAGCAGGAAAAACCAGCGGTTAGTGGTCCCAGGCACACAGGTGGCGGTTACTGAGCACAGGGAGGCAACGAACAGACCAAGCGAATGTGGCTGACCTTGGTCACACATTCAAACGCAGATAAACCAGGTGAAAATGGGAAGCAAGACAGATTGCACAACTCAGGGCCCCAGCAGTGGGAAATAAAGCCTAAAAGCACCAATTGAAAACACTTGTGGAGGTTGAGGTGCCGGGAGAGAATCCCAGCCTCACAGGGAGAGTTCGTTAGAGAGACCCACAGGGTCCTAGAATGTACACAAGCCCACCTACATGGAAATCAGCATCAGAAGGGCTCAATTTGCTTGGGGAAAGCAGCAGAAGGGACTAGAATTCAAGAGAGAGTGGAGCAAGAGAGAGGGAACCATTGTTCCCTCTTGGACCCTACACCCACATACAGCATCACCACCCAGCATCTGGGCTGCCCCACCCTGGTGAACACCTAAGGCTCCACCCCTCACTATGTAACAGCTATGACCAGACCAAAAAACAAAAGCAAAAAAAAAAAACCCTCAAAACCAAAAATGGCTCAAACAGGAGAATAGATCAAAGCCCCAGAGCTAATTCATCTAAGCAACCAACAGATAGCCAACCTATCAGATGCAGAGCTCAAAGCACTGGTAGCCAACTTATCAGATGCGCAGTTCAAAGCACTGGTGATTAGGAACCTCACAGAATTGGTTAATTTTGGTTGCAAATTAGATGAACAAATGAAGACTACAATAAGTGAAATGAAGAAAAATGCACAGGGAACCAATAGTGATGGGAGGAAAACTGGGACTCAAATCAATGGAGTGGACCAGAAGGAAGAAAGAAACAGTCAGCCAGAAAAGAATGAAGAAACAAGAATAAAAAAAAAATGAGGAGAGGCTTAGGAACCTCCAGGACATCTTTAAACATTCCAACATCCGAATTATAGGGGTACCAGAAGGGGAAGAGGAAGAGCAACAAGTGGAAAACTTATTTGAACAAATAATAAAGGAGAAATTCCCCAATCTGGCAAAGGAAATAGACTTCCGGGAAGTCCAGGAAGCTCAGAGAGTCCCAAAGAAGTTGGACCCAAGGAGGAACACACCAAGGCACATCATAATTACATTAGCCAAGACTAAAATGAAGGAGAAAATTCTAGAAGCAGCAAGGGATAAGGGGACAGCCACCTACAAAGGAGTTCCCATCAGACTGTCAGCTGATTTCTCAAAAGAGACCTTCCAGGCAAGAAGGGGCTGGAAAGAAGTATTCCAAATCATGAAAGGCAAGGACCTACATCCAAGATTGCTCTATCCAGCAAAGCTGTTATTTAGAATGGAAGGGAAGATAAAGCGCTTCTCAGATAAGGTCAACTTAAAGGAGTTCATCATCACCAAGCCCTTATTATATGAAATGTTAAAGGGACTTATCTAAGAAAAAGAAGATAAAAAAATAGAGTAAAAAGACAGCAAACTCACAGATATTAACAACCACACCTAAAATAAAAGCAAACTAAGGCAACAGCTAGAACAGGAGCAGAAACACAGAAACAGAGATCACATGGAGGGTTAGCAACAGGGAAGTGGGAGGAGGAGAGAGGGGGAAAAGGTACAGAGAATAAGTAGCACAGATGGTGGGTAGAAAATAGACAGGGGGTGGGCAAGAATAGTGTGGGAAAAGTAGAAGCTAAAGAACTTATGACCCATGGACATGAACTAAAGGGGGGAATGTGGGTGGGAGGGGGTGTGCAGGGTGGAGGGGAATGAAAGGGGAGTAATGGGACAACTGTAATAGCATAATCAATAAAATATAATTTTTAAAAATCTCTTAAAAAGTATATGCATAAAAATAAAATACAGAAAATCTTTAAAAAATAAAAAATATCATACTTTTTGGAAGCTAATTTAACCAAAGGGTGTGCTCCAACTATGTTTTTACCACCTCCCTCATCCCCCCAATTTTAAACACGTTAGGGTATTTTGTTCACTTGGGGAACACACGGCAGCCACCCAGTGCTCTATTACCCCATGCACTGAATCAGCTGCAGACTCCAAGGGAGCAGCTTTCAATAACATGATTTGTGAAAGGAGTTACTATGCAGAGCAGTCACCATTTAATATGCAGAAAACTTGGTAGAGTGAGATGAGGACCCGGAAGTTGCAATTTTTTTTTTTAAATCAAAAGATGGTATTTATGATTTTGAATATTTCAGTTCCAAGGATTTTATTTGACTTTCTTAACCACTAAGCTACTAGCCCCCACATGTTTTCTTTTTCCAACTCCAAATTTTACAGGATTCTCCTGAAAACATAATCTTTAAAACATGAGTAATATTCTAGAACAAAATCTGATTCAGTGACCATGGGATCAGACCCATTCTCTTCTCCACACGTAACATAATAATAACCACTTATCCTGTATGAGAATAAAATGGGAAAGCAAATAAAACACCTTTCCTAGCTTCAAGTTACATACAACATTAAAAAGGAAAGATCTTGAAAGTTTACTCAACAATGTTTTTAGCCTACGAAGTATTTCAATGGTGTGACCATCCCTCATTTATACCCACCACAATCTGCTGAGAGCTAGGGGTTCAGGACAGGGAATGAAATCAGGGAAACAGTATAAAGCTATTGCCACTATTGTCTTGCTTTGACTAAACCCGGCATTCTAAGATAAGGATGACGTCTGGGGCAAGACTTGAGTCTTTATTTTATTCCTCCTCTCATAGCCTTCCCACCTGTTGCGTGCATGGCATCCTGACTCTGCCTGCTTCACTCCTTTCCTTGCTGCCGCTCGATGGTAAGTTTCTTGAGTCTCCCCAAGGGGCCCCTCCCCATGCTTTGTGTATAAGTGCTTAGTGATGCTTCTTGAATGATAAAGCTTGCTCTAATAAAAACAAAACCATAAAATATTATCAAAACATCAAAACAAAACTTTCAGGATAATATTGATTTTAACTGCATCCTTATCAGAAATCAAGATGTTTTGTACTTAACTTCCTACAACGTCATATGCACAGTGACTCACTAAAGTGTTGAATTTCCACTGGTCAGATGATGCGTGTGTAGGGGCATTAAAAAAATAGGAAAGAGAGAGAGAAGAACTTTGATTTACACCTTGATTTCAAAATTATCCCTAAGAAAATAAAAAAAAAGATAAAATGTATTTTTACTTCACCACACACAAACCATTTCCTTTCTCCTGCTCCTAACCACCTCCCTTCAACCATGGTAACCTGAAACTCGTAGCTGTTCAACTCACCTGCCTCCCTTGCCAGTAGACAAGGTATGAGGGGTTCCACAGAGAGGCTCTTGGGGACAATATTCACTCTCTAATGAAAAGACCAAGACCCCCGAAGATGGTAGTGTCACCGCATCCCCTTCCTTTTACCTTTCCGTGGGTCCTGTCCTCAAACAGCAGCAGACATCTTGCAACCAGAGAACAATATACCAAGGACCAAAAGGCAACCAACACCCGGAGCCCAGCAAAGAGTAAGGACTGAGGGAGCCGTGGACTCCCAGTTGCAGACTTCCGAAGTGAGATGATGGAAAACCCCATCGTTTAAATGGCATTTATCTGATTGTTCTGTACTGTGGGCAAGGTGGGTGCTCCGCCAAACACCTGATATGCATCACCTCACTTTATTCTGAAAACATCCTGTAGGAGATGCCTTGACCTGTTTGAATGGGAAAGAAAATTACGTATCAAGGGGTATAGTTCTCTCCTAGTGTCGTACTCAATGGCAAGCTCAAGGTTCAAAACTGCAGCTGCCTGAGACTGAACAGTCTATAATTTAACTATATTTTAACACAATAATCTGCTCTTCTCACTGTTTCTCAATATGAAAAGTATGTTCAAGCAACGATTTCAATGCAATTGAGCCTTACTTCAAAAAAGATGGCATAAGAGAGCAACGTAAGTGAAAGGTCTTGGGATCTCCCCAACAAATCAGCACTTGACATCGTGAAGACTTTGCTGATTTTACACCCTATACCCTGGGCAGGTAGCGTAACCCCCCGAGATTTGATGTCACCTCAACTCCAGGACCACGCACTTCCAACATTCAACAGGACAGTTTCATAGAGGGTGCTCAGTGAATATCCATGTACGGACAAGTAGCTGAATGGATGCTGACGACTGGAATAAGTGAGAGAGGAGACACATGAGGGTCAGGTCAAATTAATTGTTTTCTACAGGAGGCTCAAGTAGCAAGTAGTATGTCAAGTGCTTCCTGAAGGAAGGAAAAAAAGAAAGAGAGGGAGGGAAGAAAGAAGGAACGTAAGAGAAGCTCCTGCGGTAATTTAATTGCAGCCACATCTGAAGATTGTAGGTCTGGTCTAGGTCCCTCACATTACTCTCTCACGGATTTTTAGGGTCCCCAGGATCACATAGATGAGGACACAGCTTGTTCTTCGCTGCTGCAGAGTCTGCCAGTGGTTCTCCTGATCTTGGCCTCTGATCCTTCTGACCCTTTATGGCTAGAAACTGGAGCCCTGTATCTGAGCCTCCTTGCTGCCATCTGGCTGCAGGGGAGTTCCCATGCATGGCGGTTATTTGGTCGCTGACCTCCCTGCTGAGGCATACACAAACTTTCTAGGCCTTTCATTTCTGTCCTGACATCAGTATATGCTACTGCTGCCCTTTGTCATTCTCCTTGGATTACTGTCTCCTGAGAGTTTCTCCTGGACCTGAACCCAAAATGTTCTAAGGCATTTTAGCTCACTCCCATTTGCTATGTCTGAATGTCGTGTCCTCCCAAATTCACCTGCTGGAACCCTAATGCCCAAAGAGATAATGTTAGAAGGTGGAGCTTCGGGGAGATTATTAGGTCATGAGTCTGGAGCCCTTATAAATGAGGTCAGTGCCCTTATAACAAGAGATCCCACAGGACTCCCAAGTCTCTCCCACCATGTGAGGGGAGAATGAGAAGCATGCAGCCTAGAAGAGGACCCTCCCAACCAAGCTGCCACTGATCTTGGCCTTGTTGCCTCCAGAATTGTGAGCACTTAATTTCTACTAATTATAAGCCACTCAGTCTGTGGTATTTTTTATGGCAGCCTGAACGGACTAAGACATCATTCATCCCATTCAAGGCACTGCTTAAACATTAATTAAAGTAAACTCATGCAGTGGTTCTCAAAGTGTGGCCCCTGGGCCAGCAAAATAAACATCACTTGAAAATTGGTTAGAAATGCTGTCTTAGGCCTTCCCCCAGACCTACTGAGTCAAACTCTTGGAATGGGTCCCAGCGATTCATAGTCTAACAAGCCCTCCGGTGATTCTCATGATTGCTAAAAAGTTTGAGAACAGCTGCATAAATTATACAATTGGATACTTATCTTGAAAGAAATACCATTTTTGCTTAAGTTCAGAAACCATGAGAAACACTTTCAATAAATCATTGCAATGGACAGACTATAGACTGAGTTATTGGGCTCAGTTTGGATTTGAAAGAAATGTCTGAGACAAAAATTAAAATGCAGATAGTTTTTCTAGGAAGTAAGAGCAGGAAGAAAGGGTGAAGGAGTGTCAGGGTCACTATTATTAGAAGCAGAAATTCAGTTTTGCCAGGGCTTCTCCGATAGATACAGAAAGAAAAACTTGTCAGCCAAAGTGTGGGAGTGCGGAACAACAGTTACCCGCCGATTCCAGTTCCCCTTCACTTGAGGGTTTGCCCAAGGATTAGCAACACCCTTGCACTAGGAGCTACATACACCTGCCTGAAAGCAAAGACAGCAGCTTTGTCTGGAGACAGCCCTGCAGCAGAAGAATGGAATGATTCATGGAAGACCCCTGGGGCAGGATGCTCCCCATGCGCAGGTCTGCCCACCATGGCTTATGTTCGCATTCCACATGGGCCGAGAGGATGGAACACGAAGCACCCAATGCCTCTCTCACGGTTCCTGTCACAAAATTACACTGAAGTGCTTTTAGGGTTTCAAAATGACAGACCTTAATCCTGGGAGAGAAAAGATGGCTAAATTGCTTTCCTTGTTGTTTGTTTTTAGCTCACAGTAATTTCATTTTTACTTTACTTATATTTGAAGTGGCTGATGATAGGTACACTTTAGGAACAATTACCATTTCCTACTTGAGTCATGTTATAACGGGCCACAGTTAACCTGGAACATGTTTCACCCCCTTCGACAACCAGACAAACTTAAATGGGAGTCAGGTCTGAAAAAACCGCTTAGATGATTCTGGATAGTTACAAAACATGATTAGTAAGTCTGCTAATTAAAGGATTTTTTTCCCCACTGCTTCAAAAACTCAGTTTATTCCCAAACACAATAGAGACTTTAGGCACATACTCACAAAGAAAGAAACAAACTTTGGATCAAATGAATCACTTCATAGTTTCCCTTTATTTAAAATTTTCCCATGAAAAAGGAAGGTTGATATTTCTGGTTCCTCTTTTCCTTTCTCAAAGAGGAGGGTTATAGTACATTGCATTCAAAGTAGACATGTCTCTCTGATTTAAATAATAGAATTTACGGACACAGCAATCATGTCCAATCGTGTAACCCATGAATTCAGCTCTCCTGCCTCTTTCTCTCTGAACTGCTCACTCGAAATGCCGGAGCCTGCTGGTTTCCCCCCGTGTTTCTTTTCCCTTTCCTCCAAAAGAACCCCAGTTTGTAGCCAGGCATTTGCCAGAGCAGAGTAAAGCACTTACCCAAGCCTCCCTTGCAAACTTGCCCTCCTAGGTACAATCATGTGACTAAATATGATCAATGAGACGTCAGTGAAAAGATCACGTGACACCTTTTGGTAGCATTTCTTAAAATCCAGCCTGAACATGCCCTTTGCCCCTGTTTCTTCACCCCTTTCCTCCTTCCTGCTAACTTGCACAGCTGTGAAGGTGTAGCAGGCATTTGATGCTTTTTTAGGTAGTCTGGGGGCAGGGGTTAGCAAACTCCAGCCCCTGGGACGAATTCGGCCAGCTGCCTGATTCTAGAGAGCTGACAGGCAAAAAATGGATTTTACATTTTTAGATACTGAAGACCAAAAGAATAGTATTTCATGACACATGAAAATCATTTGAAATTCAAATGCTAGTGTTCGTAAAAAAACAACGTATTAGAACGCAGCCCCATTCATTAGTTTCCTTACTGTCTGCGGCTGCTTTTGCATTACAGTGGCAGAGCTGAATACTTGCAGCCCAGATCATAGGGCCCTAAATGTTTAGTATCTGGACCTTAAGAAAGTTGAAGACTTCTAACCTTGGCAACAGAGGCCTAGCGAGGCAGAAAGTAAGTACAGAAAATGTCAGGAGCAGAAGCTGGGGTCCTTCAGGACTTTATTTAGTGAAGCCGCTATGTAACCCTGAACCGAGTACCTCCGCACCTTCCTATGAGAGTCAAACAAACTCCTGTTTGTTTGTTTGTTTGTTTAGCCACTGTTACATAATGTAATAAACTGAATATTGGGCCCAATTCATCACCCCTCCCTGAATCCCACCTGCCATTTGTCTTTACAGTTCCTCACCCAATAGGCAGAGAATACTTCCTCAATCCTGACCTTTGGCCTTGGCCAGCTGGATGTTAGCAGCCCATATACAAGCACGTGCTTGCAATGTATTTGTTCGGTTTAGCTTTTCCCACTGTGCTGCTGCCATTGCCATGAGAAGAAACTGGCCTAGGAGCCCACAGGTCCCTGAAGAAGGAGAAAAAGACTAATTGGAAGCTCGCCTTCAAATCTTCAGTTGAAGCAGAACTACTGCAGCTGACCATCAGTTTGAGTGGAAACGCCCCGCCCCCACCCGACCTGTGACTATGGTAATACATGCTGCATGCAACCGAGTTTTATTTATTTTTTTTAGAGGGGAACAGAGGAAGAAAGAGAGAAAGAGAAACATCAATGTGTGGCTGCTTCCCAAGTGCCCCCCCTACCAGGGACCTGGCCTGCAACCCAGCCATGTGCCCTGACTGGGAATCAAACTGGCGACCCTTTGGTTCTCAGGCCCGTGCTCAATCCACTGAGCTACACCAGCCCAACTGAGTTTTGAGTGTTTTATTTTGCAGCAACAATTGACTAATAGAGGTGGTAATTTTCATCTCTGTTTCTGGCAGCCAAAGTTAAATCTATGTTGTTTTTTTCTGGCAATTATCCCAAACTGAGAAGAGAGGCAATTCCACACTTTCAGAAGAGGTATCACACTATGGAAGAGCAGACTTAAATAATAATAATAACACAGGAGATCAGCTCTATCACGTAACATTTTTGTAATCATAGACATGTTTTTTAACCTCTCTGAGCCTAAGTTCTTCATCTGAAATATGACAATTATTCTATCTACAGTCTGTTGTTCTCTCAAAATTTAATAAGATGAGGTAGACAAAACACTTGCTAGGTAACACAATTATAAAAATTAACATTTATTGAGGGTTTCTCATGTGCCTGCCACCAGGCCCAAACAATCACCTGAGAAATAGTCTGTCTTTATCTCCACATTGCACACACGGGAACCAAGGCTTGGTGGGTTTACGTAACTCATCCGCAGACACCTAGTTAGAAGAAGGCAGAGCTGGGGCTCAAGCCCTGGGAACCTCACTCCAGAATTTACCATCTTACCTTCCAGCATTTACTATCTTCATCCTCTTCCCTTGCTTATATTCCTTGTATTCCTGGCAGTCTCATTAATACTGACTTTCAGAACAAAGTCATGTATCTGGTAAGCTAAATGCATCAACTAAATGTGCACCCTGGAAGCAGAGTCAAGGACCACACGTTCACTGTCAGAGCAGACGCAGCAGCACTCAGGTACACCCTCGAACTTGCAGCGTCCTGGTGAATGTTTAACAACTAACTCACCTTCCCACCCCAAACCTTTTGTAGAGGTTGTAGATTTCCAGGATGCAATTGTCACCAGGGCTGATTTCACAGGACCAGCTGAGGAAACACTGACCACGGCTTGGGAAGAAATGTGCAAGATGGGCTGTCAGGAGTCTTTATTCTATCCCACTGCCCCCACATCAACCACATGAAGGAAGAAAGGATCAAAAGAAGGACTGTACGCAGCTCAATTTGCCTTCAGATGATAAAGGCAGGAAGCAGTCTGAGTGGTTAAAAATTTGCACATACAAATGGCTTAAGAGCCCAGACAATTAGTATTACTCCCATGCAGGGCAAAAGTGTTAAGAGAGTAGAAATGGTGGGTCCAGTGATGAGCCAAACGGATAGTGCAGACCACTGCAAAAAAGTATTCAAAGTCAGGTTTGTTTAAAACATGAGCTGGCTCCACACACTTGTACACACACAAATCCACATACTGGAATAAGGTGTGAGACACCTGTTTTCAAGTTCTGTTCTATGACTCAGAAATTACTAATAGCCTCTGTGTTTGAAGACTGTGTGGGAACTAATTACCCAGGAAGCTCCAAAATAAATTTTGCTCATGTAGCCCTTTATCATGTTCCTATGAAACAGTATTATCTTCACCGTAACAAAACAAACACTAAGTGACAAAATTCTATTGATGTCTTCATTGCCTGTTATCCTTGATTAAACCAGTATAGCAAGCCAAATGTCTGCTTTGAATTTCAAGCCCTATTTTTCGTAGATTCTATACGCCTCATGAACACAAAGGTGCCCTGCTTGAAAATGTTAATCTCCAAAGCAGCATTAGTTACTAAGCTACCAACTCTATTTCCATGGTTTTAAAAAAATACCTCAGACAGAGATTTGGAATGAAGATACCCAAAATCTGGGACCAATCAAGAAATCACTCCCTAAAAATCTTGTTAGCTCCATTAAGTGTTTCCATCTAAAAATGAGTCTTACTTTAGAACAATTCCAAATCCTCTGAATTAATTTTCCATTTTCCTTTTCCCTGTTCCAGCACTTCTTTTCATATATGCCTCTGTTTTTTCCAGCCTGGCAGATGTTTTAAAACTTTAATGAGTAAATTCAAGTTCTTAAATTAATTCACAAGAATAGGGTTATACCAATCTCTTCTGGCCAGTGAATTACCAGTTTAAATTAAATCACCAAGCAACCAAAGTCCATATTCTTGTAAAAATAACCAAAAATTCATCATGTATCAATAATCTAAATACATGTTTAGACTGTCTAAACATTTCATTTTTTTTTTTTTGAAATTTGCTGCTGCCAGTCTTCATAAACCCATGGGGTTATGCCAAGGAATACCACCTTGACTGGTCAGCTGCTCGCGTCCCATCAAAGCACACCCGAAAGGAAAGCCGTGGCTGCGGCGTAGGGATTGGAGCACACGCAGACACCCGCTCCTGTAAGTCCAGGGCTTCCACCTGTGCTCTAGAATTCCACAGCTGGGTTTTCAGAACAGGGCCGAGCCCCGGTGGCAGATTTCAGAGTCCCGCGCTACCACGTAACTCAAGCACGTTTGGCTTTATTTATTGGGTTTCTGCCAAAGATTTCATTTGAAAAGGAAGGTTTCGGATGTTTAAAATATCTGAAAACTGTACTTTAATAATGCTATATTTTATACCTAATCCTGAGCATAAGAAACCTTTGGGATTGCACCATACCATATTGATTCTAGGACAGTAATGATCTTGACTGTTGTTGTTAAGAAACACACTAAAAAACTCGACTATAAAACCTTTACTGTGATTGCTTAGTAGTTACTGAGGCCTCTGCACACCGTGTACCTGATGCCCCCATATATAGCAATACTTGAAAAAAATTAGAGTTCAGTTGGATAAGCAAAGCCTTAACTAGGATATTGAAAAAAAGTATATCTAATCATATATGCCTTTTTACTTCTATCTTATAGAAATTTGGAACAAAATCCATGTCACCAAAATAACCAGTTTATGTACACGACTTTCTGACTTAAGTTCTTATTTCCATTCTTGTCTTCAAATATTAACTTATATTTTCACCAGACTAACGTTTTATTTTTTTTTTTTACTATTTTATCATATGTTGTATTATTTCAAATATAAGCTTCATTATATGAAGGTCTGTCTGGAAAGAGTCCAGCCATTGCTAAAATAATGAGAATGGTTTGGGAGACATCACATAACCTGGCAGCCAAGGAGAGTGGACTGGACTGCACACGGGTGAACAATAATGACTTCACTGTACTAGTCAGTGGGGATGGTAGACAGCTTTAACTAAGCATATGTACTGTGTATCTGTCACATTCAAAATGAGCAAATAGAGCAATGAATCTACATCAAATTTTGCATTAAGCTGGAACATTCCTCTGTGGAAACTATTTGGGTGAATCAGAAGGCTACAGTTATTGGCAACTGGTGATTGGCAGCCTCATCACAACGACATGCCCACTCATGCATCATATCTCGTGCAGAGTGTTTTGGTGAAATGTCAAATCACCCAGGTGACTCAGTGCCCCGACAGCCCACATTTGAGACCCTGCCACTTCTGGCTTTTCCCAAAACTAAAATCATCTTTGAAAGGGAAGAGATATCAGACCATCAATGCAATTCAGGAAAATACAACAGGGCCATTGATGGAGACTGGGAGAACTATGTGAGGTCTCAAGGTGCCTACTTCTAAGGGGACTGAGTTGAAGCATAACTGTCCTATATACAATGTTTCTTGTATCTAGTATCCTCTCCAATAAATGTCTCAAGACTTCTGGCCAAGATGGAGACATAGGTAGACACACTTCACCTCCTCACACAACCATAAGAAGGATCACAACTGACCCCTAAACAAAAAAAAAAAAAAAAAAAAAAAAAAAAAAAAAAAAAAAAAAAAAAAAAAAAAAAAAAAAAAATGCCAGAAAATCAAACTGTATGGAAGTCCAACGTCTAAAAATTTAAAGAAGAAGTATTCATCCAGACATAGGAGAGTCAAAGATGGGGAGCCAGGGCAGGGAGGACCTGGTGGGGCGGCAACGAAGCAGCAGCAGGGGCGGCAGCAGTGGTAGCCGGAGGAACAGGCAGTCCCACATTCACATGTGGCAGATAAAAACCAGGAGGGACACCTGGGGAGGACGCAATCCCACCTGCAGGCCAGACCGCGCAGCCCAGGGTTCCAGTGCTAGAAAAGTAAAGCCTCCTAACTTCTGGCTGTAAAGACCAGTGGGGGTTGGGATGGTGGAAGAAACTGCAAGTCTCTCAGGGGAGTCCGTTTAAAGGGCCCCCTCAGGCCTAGAACATATGCAAACCTACCCACTCTGGAACCACCACCGGGGCAACAGCCAGAGCCGCACACAGGAACTGGGTGAAGCGACTGGAAACGGGACTGCCAAACAAGCAGCACTGTTCCCCCTCCAACCCCTCCCCCGCATTTAGCACCGCAAATTGGTGACGCAAGTTGCCCCACCCTGGTGAATACCTAAAGGCTCTGTCCTTTATAAGTAACAGGTGCGCCAAGACAGGGAACCAAAGCAGCTCTACCTAAAACACAGAAACAAACACAGGGAGGCTGTCAAATTGAGGAGACAAAGAACTATGACCCAAATGAAAGAACAGATCAAAACTCCAGAAAAATAACTAAGCAGAATGGAGACAGCCAACCTATCAGATGCAGAGCTTAAAACACTGGTGATAAGGATGCTCCCAGAACTCACTGAGTATGGCAAAGGCATAAGAAAACAAATCTACACTAAGTGAAATAAAGAAAAATCCACAGGGAACCAACAGTTGAAGGGAAGGAAGCCAGGATTCAAATCAATGATTTGGAACATAAGGAAGAGATAAATACTCAACCAGAACAGAATGAAGAAACAAGAACTCAAAACAATGAGGCGTATAAGACGACTCTGGGATATCTCAAAAAGTGCCAACATTTAAATCATAGGGATGTCAGAAAAAGAAGAAAAAGAGCAAGAAATTGGGAATCTATTTGAAAAAATGATGAAAAGAAAACTTCCCTAATTTGGTGAAGGAAATATACATGCAAGTCCAAGAAGCACAGAGAGCCCCAAATAAGTTGGACCCAAAGAGGACCACACCAAGATATATAATAATTAAAGTGCAAAAGGTTAAAAATAAAGGGAGAATCTTAGAAACAGCAAGAGAAAAGCAGAGTTACCTACAAAGGAGTTCCCATGAAACTGTCAGCTAATTTCTCAAAAGAAACTTTGCAGGCAAGAAGGAACTGGCAAAAAAGTATTCAAAGTCATGAAAAGCAAGGACCTACAACCTAGATTACTCTATCCAGCAAACCTATCATTTTGAATGGAAGGGCAGAAAAGTGCTTCCCAAACAAGGTAAGCTAAAGGAATTCATCATCACCAAGCCATTATTGCATGAAATGTTAAAGGAACATATTTAAGAAAAAAAGATCAAATCTATGAACATTAAAATAACAACGAACTTACAACTATCAACAACTGAAATCTAAAAAAGAAAAAAATCAGCAAACAGCTAGAACAGTAACAGAATCACAGACACAAAGATCATTGGGAGGGTTATCAGTTGGGAGGAAGAGGGATAGAATGGGAGAAAAGGTACAGGAATTAAGAAACATAATGGATAGGTACAAAATAGATAGCAGAGTGTTAAGAATAGGATAGGAAAAGGAGAAGCCGAAGAACTTACCGGATTTTGCCATGTATAATGTGCACATTTTTGCTCAAGATTTTTAGGGAAAAATAAGGATGTGCATTATACATGGGCAGCACTAAAATGTAGGTGTGCATTATACACAGCAAAATATGGTACATTCACAACCCATGGACATGAACGAGGGGGGTGATTGCTGGAGGAAAGGGGGGTACCAGGCAGAGGGGAGCAAAGAGGAAAAAACTAGGACAACTGTAATAATATAATCAATAAAACATCCTTAAAATAATAAAATAAATGTCTCTATTTTTCATAGTCCATGGATGGATACTTTCTGGACAGACCTTGAAAATCTGAAATGGCTAGGTAGAAATATACTTCCCTTTCATGTGAACAGTTTGTATCCGTGAGAACGTCCAGGGCCTCAGGATCCCTCTCTCTCTCCCTCAGATGTACGATGTGGCCTTTATTTGCTTGATCCATGACGGTGCGCCCACCGTGTCCACATCCCTCACAGCGAGATAAAAGCCAGGCTAGAATCTGGGCAGCACAGACCTTCTCCTCACCAACACCACCAGGAAGAGTCGCACACGTCAGTTCCACGCATATCACATTAGACAAACCCAGTCACACGTATAACCTGTATGCCTGTGTCTTCATCTGTGGATTCTGTTGACATAAAAAGGAAGCAAAGAACCGATTTTGGAAGAAGAAAAGAAACTAATACATTTTCCTAGCATCATGTCATTGGTTCTCAAGTATTGGCATACAACAGATTCACCAGGAATGTGCGTCTTTAGTCACAAATTTCTGGGCAACCAGTAGTGACTTGCTGAACTAGAATTTCATAGAAAGGGACCTGGTAATCTGTATAGTTAATAATCATTCCAGATGATTTTGATAATCAAGTATAGTTGATATACAGGGAGTTAATTAACCTTCTTGCTTTCAATAAGAAATCTATCCTGCACTAAGTAATTCAGCTGTAATTATCTCTTTAAATCACTTGGAGAATAAATTGTAACACAATGAATAGTATCACCCCAATAAATTGTCCTCAACATCCAACACATACATATCCTTCTATTGGCCTCTTTTCTTTTCCAGCTCATCTCTTTTTAATGCATGTCTGCCGTTTCCTCCTAAATTGGGATTTTTCATCTACCTGAGCTCACCTCCACATTCCTAAACACAGCCGACCATAATTCCAACACTGTCGTTGACAGTGGGTACAGGGTGTCATGAGTCACATGAACAAATAATTACATTGCAATGATATGACAACTGCTATGGTGGAGACATGGGCGGATTGTTCAAAATGATGAATAAAGTGGGGACATCACGGAATTCTCAAAATGAGTCTCAACATAAATTCTTGGAGTAAACAGAGAGAAGACACAAAAACAAAGATGCCCAGACTAATCCGAACGGCAGTCATCAAAGGCCAAAGATGTGCAAAGGCTTTTTGCAGTTTACAAGGCTACATCGAAATCCTGATCAAAAACCTTTGGGAAAATAGAATATCCCCTCCTAATTCCTCCTAGCGGCATTTTCCTGCTATCGTCGAGGTGGCCAGAGACTGACAGTTCTCCAAGAAGCTTCTCCCTCAGCGCTCCATAACACTGACGGGTTCATCATCAGAATGGATCTTCTCTGTTTGGATTCTTAAGCCAGACAATTCAGAGAGATGGGGAAAAAAAAAAAAAAGAAAAGAAAGAAAGAAAAAAGTAAAACAGTTTTCATATACAGGGCGTCTCACTAGGCTCACAAACCTGCGGGTTATACACAAGCGGATATGATGGCCAGAATAAACAGCACGTCTGCCCAGCACCCATCGGCCAATTCTTGACTTGCTCCAGTAAGTTTGTACTTAATCACACTAATTGTGTGTTTAAAACTCCACAGCATTCCAAGTATGTTTATTTACAATTGAAAATTATTTCTTATTTCTAACTTTGCACAGAAACAATGAGAAATCTGAATAATATTATAGAACTACAGCCCCCTCCCCACACACACAGTTTTGTTTTCCATGGTTTCAGTAACCTGTGGTTAACTGTGGTCCAAAAATATTAAATGGAAAATTCCAGAAATAACTCATAATTTTTTATTTTTAAGTATATTTTATTGATTATGCTATTGCAGTTGTCCCAAATTTTTGCACCCCTATATGCCCCCTCTGCCCTACCCTCCTCCACCCTACAGCATTCCCCCCACCTTAGTTCATGAACATGGGTTGTACATAAAAGTTCTTTGGCTTCTACATTTCCTATATTATTCTTAACCTCCCCTTATCTGTTTTATGCCTACCAATTATGCTTCTTATTCCCTGTACCTTCCCTTGCCCACTCTCCCCCTGCCCCTCTCCCCCTCCCCATCCCTACTGATAACCCTCCATGTGATCTCCATTTCTGTGATTCTGTTTCTGTTCTAATTGTTTGCTTAGTATTTGTTTTTTAGGTTCAGTTGATATCATGAGTTTGTTGTCATTTTATTTTTCATAGTATTTGATTTTCTATTTCTTAGATAAGCTCTTTTAACATTTCAAATAATAAGGGCTTGGTGATGATGAACTCCTTTAATTTCACCTTATCTGGGAAGCACTTTATCTGCCCTTCCATTCTAAATGATAGTTTTGCTAGATAGAGTAATCTAGGTTGTAGGTCTTTGCCTTTCATGACTTCAAATATTTCTTTCCAGCCCCTTCTTGCCAGAAAGGCTTCTTTTGAGAAATCAGCTGATAAAAAATGGACCCAAGGAGGAACACACCAAGGCACATCATAATTAAGTTACCCAATATTAAAGATAAGGAGAGAATCTTAAAAGCCACAAGAGGAAAGGAGAGAATTACCTACAAAGGAGTGCCCAGCTAATAAATTTTAAATTGCACGCCTTTCTGAGTGTTGTGATGAAGTCTCAGGCCATCTCACCCCCCGTCCCTGGATGCGATCACCCCTTTGCCCAGTATTCCATTCTCCACACGCTCTGTGCCTGTCAGACACCGAGCAGCCATCCAGGTCGTCAGATCCACTGTCACAGGATCCCAGGGCTTGTGTTCAAGGAGCCCTCATTTAACCTGTCAATGGTCCCAAAGTGCAGGAGTAATGAAGCTGGCTTTCCAGATATGCCGAAAAGAAACCATAAACTTCATCATAGGTGTTCATGTAAGGAAAAAACATGGTAGATACGGGGTCTGGTACTAGCCAGTTTCAGGCATCCTCAAGGGGTCTTGGAATTTACCTTGAAAATGGGAAGCCCACTGTGCATTTACTGACATACTTTTAGGTTCACATATATTCCAGAAAGTGAGATCTTACTTACCCTTCTCTCTTCACACTAAAAAACATGCACTTTCAAAAACATACTTATCAGGACATTAGCAGTATAGGCTGATACGCATCACTAGTATGGAGAAAAAGCTATGTCCCTAAACAAGATCTAAAGAAGAAAAGATTCCCTCCTAGGTATCTGAATAAAGCTTAACATAAAAAAAAGGAGTCATAGGACAGCAAATATTCTTAGAGATAGAGCCTTTGTAACCAACACAGACAGAAAAAGAGGTAAAGGAGATTTGGGGGTTCGTGGCCAGGTATGTACGTTCGAGATGAGCAGGTCCAGATTGTTCCTGGTATTAAAAAATAGTAACATTTTATCTGAGTCCTTACTTGATGTGCAATTGTAATGGTCAAGGAGGTGTTGTGTCACATGTAACTGAAATTAGTTTGGGATGTACAATTTAAAAATTCGCAGGCTTTTGCAGTAGGTAAAAATTGACCCATTTTCCATTGTAAAGTTGGCATACGATATTCTCACTGGAGCTAAATAATTCAGGATCATTTTACCGTTACTCTTTCTTCAATTAAATACAATGAGTTATAAATATTTTCAACCAGGAATTAAAGCATCAGACTTTTCAGATCATAGAGTCATTCATCAAAAAAATTTCAGACAACATAATAATTATTAGACTTAATAAGAAAGTTCACTAAGTGAATGGATAACAGAAAATACATAAACATAGGTAATTTTTTCATATGTCAGCAATTACTATTTAGAAAATAAAATGCTGATTTAAATATAAAGAAAATATAAAATAATTATATAAAATGCCTAGTAATTAATATTAATTTTTAAAAATCTATAAAAAGTAAAAATCTGATGTTTGAGGAGTATAAAAAGGATTTGATTAAGTATGAAGCAAATTATGTTCATTATTTGAAAACTCAATATTATAAAAATGTTGATTGTGTATTGATTTTAAATAGTTATCTAACATGCTTCCAATAAAAGTCACAATGGAATTCTTGATATGTATTGAGTTGATTCCAAAGTTTTTTAGAAAAAATAAATAGACAAAATAAAAAAGAAATTTTGGTGTAAGAATTAGAACTTTCAGATTTTCAAGTGTAGTATAAAATTAAAATATTAGCATATATTATGGCTAATAATATACAATAAAGTAAATTAGAAGCTGCAAATAGAATTCAGTTTAAAAATACATTTCCTTAGAAATCAATAAGTCTATTAAATAAACGGTGCTAGAATTACGGGTTATAGAAAAAATATAGTCTTCACATTATTTGCAAAACGTTTTAATAGGTTAAAGACCTAATTTTTAGGAATTGAAACCATATTTAAAAAGAAAATATAGGTAAAGTTACATGATTATTGGAAAGAAAAAAGAAAACAAAATAAAATTATAAGATCAGCTGATTTACTTTAAAAAATCTAGAAGTTCCATGCATTAAAAAGAAACCATAATGAAAACATTCAAAGGAAGATGACAAGCTAGGAACAAAATATTCATGAAATGTATTGCTGGGAGGATGGAAGGCTGATATTTTTGATGTATACAAATTGTTTAGACGATAGAAATACCCTAAAAGAAAAATGGCCAAAGAAATACTAATGACCACCAAGTATGTGAACAAAATCTTGCTTCATCATAATCAAAAACCTACACATTTAAAGGAGCATAATGTAAAATTTTTTAAGTTTGGCAAAGATAAGCCAATTGTATGCATGGTCAGAAATGTTGTAGGAAAATAGGCTCTCTTCCCCCTGCTGGAGGAATATAAATTGCCGATTCTGCAGGGCATTTCAACAGTATTCATGAAAACCTTTGAAAAGATACCAGTGTCGGTACCAAGGAACTGTTGAGGTATACCTGGGCTCATTCATTCTAAAAAGGGTCTCAGCACCCAATTTCATTATAGAGAGGGGAGTTTCTCCCCCCCTCCCCCGCCCCGCACCATACCACCAAGGAACCCTTCACAACACCAGCTGGGTGTCTTACAACTCAACTCAATTCCAACACTATCTACCTGGATACAGCGTTAGAGTCCACAGGTGAGGGCTCAGACCCATGAGAGTGTCTCCGCCTGCGCTTCAGATGCCAGTCACAAGCCCAGGTCACCGCCTGTGCTGACTGCCTGGCTATATGTAGTTCAGAGGTTCTGAGGACCCCGTCCTAAGGTTTATTTTAATCTGCTGAGCTCACAGAACTCAGGAAAATACTGTGTTTACTAGATTAGCAGTTTATTATAAAAGGATATAGCCCTGGAACGACCAGATAAAAGCGACTCAAAGCACTGACTTACCATGCGTATGGAGGTTTCAGTAGGTGGACATGATCGATTAAATTATTGCCCTTGGGGTTTTATTCCGTCAACCTCTGGCCCCTCACCCCTCTCCTCTTCCAAGAGCTCAGGATGAAGGACTGAAATTTCTAACCTTCCAATCATAAAGTTGGCTCCACACGGGCAACCATCCCCCATCCTTGGGTTTTGCCTAAAATTTACCTCATTAAAATAACAATAGATACCTTTATGGCCTTCATCACTTAGGACATTCCAAGAGTTTCAGGAGCTTTGTGCCCGAAACTGGAGGAGCACCAAATATATATTTCTTATTACAAATCACAGTATCACAATACTATAAAGTAAAAATCTTGATGCAGAAGTAAATATATTTTTTGACATAAAAAAATGACAAAGAGCTGAATAATAAAAACAAGTACAAAACAATATGGGAAAAACAATTCTTTAAATAAGTAAATAAATAAATAAATGTATGACTAAAAACACCTATGACAAAATATTAATCATTGTATTCTCTGGATGATTATGTTATCAATAATTGTGTTTCTTCTTACCTTTGTTTTCCAGATTTTTGCACTGAAAATAGTTTCATCTAGAATCAGGCAAAAACACTAAATAACAATAAACCCCACAGAGAAACAGTGTAGACGCCTGTGACAGTTAATGCTCTGTGTGAACTCGACTGGCCGCACAGCGCCCGGATTGATTTACCTCTGGACGGGCCTCTGAGGATGTTTCCAATGGGGCTCACATCTCCACTCATGGACTCAGTAAAGCAGACTACCTACCCAATGTGAGTGGGCACCGAATGGCCAATCCCCAGGGCGTGCGTAGAACAGAAAACAGAGAAAAGAGGAATTTGTCCTTCTTTCCTTCCTCTGGCCCATGGATGTTTCAAAGACATCTCACTCATCTCTCTGACCCATGGACTGACATTCACACCACTGGCTGCCCTGGTTCACGGACCTTCAGACTTGGACTGAATCACGCCACCTACTACCGCCTCTCCTGGGTTTCCAAGTGTGCAGATGGCAGACTGTGGGATTGCTCGGCCTACGTAATTGTGTGAGTCAATTCCTCATAATAAATATATACGACTGTTCTTATACAAAAATATATATACGGATATATATGATCTATCATTGAGATATGTCATATATATCATTATATGACGGTTTTGTTTCTCTGGAAAACCTTAGATAATACACCTATAAAGCAATCTAAGCATGGGAGAAGCAAGGATTCCTATGTTTTTAATTTAACAAAAAAAAATAAAAACTGGCTATTAAGCTAAAATAAGTAATCCAGCTATTTAGCATCACTCAAATAAATACCTAGAGAGGTGGCCCCATTTTTCACATGAAAATTGTTGGCTTGGTGCTGCTGGGGCACTGGCTGGTCGGTAGGTGCAGAAGATACCCATGTCCCACTGACCATGTGATTAGATCCTATAGGAAACCGAACATTCAGGCCCACGGAGGCTTTCCTCATCAGCCTGCTATGGCTCAAGCAACTACAAAGATCATTTCACCAAAATAAAACAGGCAGCCGTTCCCAACAGCCCTCTGCTACCACCAGGGGAGTCGGGAGAGGTGCTAACTCAGTTACCAACTGAGCAACACCAACCCGAAGTGTGAAAAACCCAATCTCTGGACCTGGTAAGGAAAACACATGACCACACAGCTTGGAGTCAACAGGCAAGTTTACATTTCTTCAATTTCAGAGCAGTTGAAGAAACTGCTGCTCACAGTTTCTTCGTATTAGCTGAAGTTAATGTCAGAGGGATAAATTCTATAAATTCTTCTACTTAACTCAGCGTCCCTTGTTCTCGTTCACAAGCATTGTTTCTCCACGTGCCAACTGCCACGGTCTCCGCATCTGTCTCCTCTCACTGTATCACGTCTCTATTCTAGAGGTGTCCACTTGAGGCCCACGTACTCCAGGGGCTAGGAGGTCAAACTAAAAGGCATATTAGGTCTTCTATTTGTATTTATTTTTATCCCCCAAATGCAATAAACATAAATTAAGAAATAATGTCAGTTTTTTAACCTATACTAGTAAGACAAGACTAGCACTCCCACTTGTAGAGATGCTGGAAGGATCAGTTCATGTAGAACAGCGCCTGGGAAAAAGTTAAGTCCGAATAAAGATTGGCTGTAACTATTATTAGGTCAGTCAATGCTAGCTCGCTCTGGGTGCCCGCCACCCATTTCCAGTGACATGGTGATTATTCTGAGGGGAAAGAGGGCACTCCACGTGTGGCGGGTTGACAAGAAAGGGACGTTCAAAATACTGTCTCACAAGGCTGTTAAAATGGGGTTTGGGTGATATTATTCAGTTTTGATCAAACTGGTCATCATTGAATCACAATAACAAGATCTGTGCACACAAATAAAAAGAGGTAAAATGATAAATTGAAGGTTACACTAAATAGTCAAGCCCAACCACGGAGAAGAAAATTGCAGCACTGATAAATAGCTACTTTCGGAGACAGACAATGATGAAATAATACTGTCTAATGTGGTAATGTGATTTCCCCCGTAATAATACTGGTGACTCAAAAATTCTCACCCACATATTTAAAAACCTAAAAGATACATTTTGCTCACTTACTACAAATTTTACGAGTAGTAGTATAAATGGCACAAGTGGACGTCGGTACTAGAGTTCTAAGAATTAATTCAGAGCCAAGACCCAAACTTGCAAAAGGAAGTTCATCCAGCAAGCAAAGCAAAAGTCCACTTGAAAGAAAGGTTCAAAGAGCTGCCCGGGAGTGTGGGCTAGGCCTCCTTTTAACCCCTGGGAGGGGGTTCACGGCTTATGCTTTGAGCTGACCTATCACGGCCTGTCCCATCAACCTCTGTCCTTGTGTGGAAGTCAGATGGTGTTTTTCTCCAGCTTACTTGTTCTTTCTTAAGGGGGTCTAAAGGGGCTGGGGGTCCTACCACGTGACTAGCTACATGCCAGGGGCGAGAAAAGGTCAGGGGGAGGATCTGACCTGCATCCCGCAGGACCAGACCATCTAGGGAAGGAAAGGGTACCTGAGGGGCAGGATCCTAATTAACAATACTTATTTCCAGTACTTGCTCTCCCAGTTCTGCCCGTTGCTAGGTGCCCATGGCTAGGTGTCTGGAACTTTCTGCCCTGACGTCATTGGTCCCTGGCCTATTGTCCTGCTCGGCCCACATCTGACTGCCTAGTATAGAATCAGTGTGTTGTAGAGCTGGCTTCTTAAAAATTTAGAATTCCACATCTTTTAATTAGTTAGTAATGAGTGTCTGATAGGAAAATGAAAATTTCCTAGCCAAATTTTAATACAGGACTTTTCGTAATTTAAGAACAGGATTTAAAAGTGAACGAATACCACTTTGCAATGAATATGATTGTCTAACCACTACACTACATATCTGAAACTAATACAAAATAACATCAAATGTAAACTGCAATTAACAAAATAAATTTTAAAAGTAAACAAATAATTATGAAAATTGAATAAAATTATGAAAACTGAATAAATATCATATCCGCAATGGCAGGAACAGAATTCAAGCATCAAACTAAACTTAGACCAGCACTTCCTACAGCTCTATCACAAAGTATAAACTACAGGGTGTTTTTGTGGTTTTTTTAAGAAATATATTTAATCACACTGTTCTCAATAGAAGCATACATAAATTATATTTAGAAGTAAAATTTTATCACTATCTTAATTTTGTATTAGGAAGCAAAAGTATTTTATTGTTAATAGTAAAATGAAATTTTAAAAATTAATAATGGGATCAATTTCATTTCTCTCTTTTACATAATTGTATAATATACATCATTTTACTACTATAATACCAGAGATGTAATTTATAAACACTACTATGTGGTGGGTTCATGAGCAGTCAAAAGAGCTGGAAAAATAAACACCACTCTAGTCTCTAATCCTCACAGCTGCTAAAGTTCTCCTCTTAATACATGCTTGAATCCTGCCTTATGCTTCTTTAAAAATCTGTTAATGGCTCCCTATGGCCTAATGAACAAAATACAAACTCCTTAGCAAAATATATGAGTGATCGGGTCAAACGTTTTCAGCCTAACCTCTATCTGGCCTTTCCGACTCCCTCAGACATGACTAATGCCCCACGTTTCCATAGCACTTGACCCGTTACTCTAGCATAGCCCTCGTTGTACTCTGCAGTATCATCAGAAGTTTCTGTGCGATTGTGAGCAGAACAGTGGACAGAGGCAAGAAACCTCGGGTTCCATGCGGCTCTTCTGCTGCATGATCACAAGGCTGACTTGGCACTGTACCTGAGCTTCAATTTCTCATCTTTAAAATGAAGTAATGAAAGTAAAATAAAATAAAATAAAATAAAATAAAATAAAGTAATGAGAGACTGGTGGAAAATGATATGCATACATTTCCTGGATAAGTTGTTGGTCTTGAGTAGTCACTCATTTAATAAATTCTATTTGAATCAATACATGGATAAGTAAATGACTTACTTTGAGAAATGGACTTTTATGCAGAATTTGACCCAAAGTAAATGACATTATATTCTTATTTACACAGATCTCTAAGGGACTCTGGAATTTTGACTAATGAAATACCCAAGTTAATATACAGACTAGGTGTTACAATGGAAAAAACTAATTTTCAAAAATGGAAATGTGACAAATTCATAACACTTGTAACTTCATTCCAATCACCTTTATTTAAATTTTGCTGCCACTTAACATCCACAGCATTTAATTTGTTTTTGTTTCTGACTATTTTATTTCAGGGTTAAAAGAAATCGTCTCTACTTGGTTTTCAAAATAGTCACTGCTTCTCACCACGTATTCAGGCAAAGCAGCGTTGGGTATGAAGCGGCCTAGAACCTTCGGTCTAGTGTGGACGACCTCCCTCCAAAGCTCTTCAGCAAGTGGTGGAAGCCACCGCTGCTAAAGTTCACATTAAACCCTTCCTAGGAAATGCAGTTAACAAGGAAATTACAGCAAGTGTAACGAAGCTTTTACAAAGTAGGTGGCCCTGCAGCCCGACAGGTGGTATAAGACTCTGGGAGCTCTTACGCTTGAGCCTTTGGAAACAAAAAGATCAATGAAAGGGAGTTAACTTTGATATAAATCAGCATCATCTTTTTCTTCACTCTGAACACTTATAGCAGAAAGCAATTTTAACCACACAACACTTCCAAAATGCATACACATGTAGAAATAATGAAAATACCCAATGAGCACATGAGTGATTTAAAGGACAAATAAGACTTCGAACTTGGCTGAGATCATGATGATTACTTAAAACAATATTTATAACATGCCAGGAAGGCATCTATTTATATATATTTACATATTAAATGCATACAATATGATCCACATTTTGAGTAAAATAAAATATGAACATATGTGTGTAAATACTCCAGAGGCCCTTCTCTAGGTGTATTGCATGGATGTGTTTCTCAGAAAGTGTCAGAAGAATTCATTTGTGGCTGGGGTCAACACGAAGGCAAAAGCAATTACACCATCCCTATAGAATACTGAACGGTTTTAATGCCTCCCCTTGAATCCAAGCCAGGAATATACTGAAATACTCTGGCTGAGAACATTATTAATAAAATTATTTACTCTGAAATTACCTCTTTTTTTTTATGTGAAAGCAAGATCCATTTATTCATTCAGGCCTCCAACCATGGGCAATTGGAGACTGTGAGTGAAGGGAAGCAGAGGGGACTCCCTGTTTCCTGAGAGAGCTTACTGAACATTCATCTATCACACAAGGTCAAGGAAAGAAGAGACCCCGAAGAGTTATGAAACAGGATCCTTATATCACTTTTTGTGGCCATCATCCTCAAACATTTGGTCTCAGAATCCCTTTACAACCTTAAAAGCCGTAAGTTCACTAAAGAGCTGTGGGTTATAAGTACCTATATATACTATATTGGAAAATAAAACTGAGAAATATTAAAACATTAATGGTTTTTAAATAACAGCAGTAAACATTTTTCTTATACAAAATAACTCTATTCCCCTCAAATAAATTAGTTGTAAAAATGGAATTTTTACAGTTTTGAAGATCCTTTACAGGCCTGGCTCAACAAAAGCTAGCTAGATTGTCATGTCTGCTTCTGCATTGAATCAGTTGTGATGTGTGCTGGTGTGGCTCAGTGGACTGAGCGCCAGCCTGTGAACCAAAAGGTCACCAGTTCAATTCCCAGTCAGGACACATGCCTGGGTTGCAGGCCAGGTCCCCAGTTAAGGATATGCATGCAAGAGGCAAGCAATCAATGTATCTCTCACACATTGATGATTTTATACCTCTTTTTCTCCCTCTCTTCCCCTCGTTCTAAAAATAAATAAATAAAATCTTTTTTAAAAAAATGAAATTATTTCTTGGTTTTAAAAATGCTGTAAGACCCTGGAGAGCTCACCACTGAACTTTACTGGTATGTTTCAGACCGGAGACCATTCACATTTAGTTATTCACCAAGCAGAACAAAGACAAATCCTGAAACTCATGAATTTTGGAAACAGAGAAAAAGAATGTGGAGAAAGAAAAGTATACAGCGAAGTTCTAATATGATATACAGACTTCGACTTCCAACGTTTATGCCAGTAAGTGGATAGAAGAAAACTCCTGGACCATTGATTGAAGGCACCTTATTCTCTATAAGAACCTTAGCTATTAGGGAGATAAGACTTTTTAAAACTCACAATACAAATCTGGGTAAAAACATTTTAATAAGTTTCAAATGCACTTAAACTTTTTTAATTTTGAATTTCCAAGTTCAAAATTAAGCCTGCTGGTACTGGAAACCAACTTTGGAAACACCATGTGGTGTTTCTAAGAAAAAGTATTGAAAAGACATGCCATGGCAACCCCCAGCCTTGCCCTGCTCCCACAAAACTACCCTTAAATGAATAATTAAATTAATGAATCGTTAGATTTTTTTCCTAGAATTTATATGGATTTAAATATCAAGTTGAATATATCATGAAATTTATTTGAAACTGTTAAACACACTATACACCCAAGTGTTACTCATTTGATAAATCTATCAAAATAAGTTTAGTGTATTGGGATGTGTTTGGTGAGATGACAGTAAGGTCATTAGTTGAATATATGAAACTGAAGAGTGTTTGTCCCAGAGTTTATTTTTCTTTCTAAAATATATGCTATGGATGTGCTCAAAAGTGTACAAAATCTATAAAACTAGATTCCTTAAGCTTTAGAGATAGATATACAGGGGCCAGCACAAATAACAACCCTTTTTAATTACAAAATCTTTTATTACAAAATCATAAGGGTGGCCCCGGCTGGTGTGGTTCAATGGATTGAGTGCGAGCCTATGAACCAAAGGGTCGCTGGTTTGATTCCCAGTCAGGGCACATGCTGGGGTTGTAGGCCAGTTCCCGGCAGGGGACACATGAGAGGCAACCACACATTGATATTTCTCTCCCTCTCTCCTTCCCTTCCCCTCTCTCAATAAATAAATAAATAAATAAAATCTTTTTTAAAAATTATAAGCATGTAGTTCTGTAACATAACAATATCATACTCAAGTACACCCTGTGACATTTTAGGTGAAATGTTCAAATTAAAACTATAAATTAGCACACCCATATAGTTACCCTACCAACCACACTCAAGTGGGTGTTAATTCTGTTGGACCCTGTATATTATTGGGTTGGCCCAAAAAAATTTTTTTTCCATAAGATGGTTCTAGTAGCACTTAGCTGTCTTTAACTTCATTTGAAACAATTTTGTTAGACTATATTGTGACAGCTGTCATGTCAGCGTGCATTAAAAAAACATTAAAATTGGTGAATTTTTGTGTAGCCACTTTAACACTGAAGATGGAAGAAAATATGCAACACTTTCGGCATATTATGCCTCATGATGCTGGTATGACTGGTATGCTGGAGATTTCTGTCTTGCTGGACAATGCCCCACAGTTGGGTAGGCCCATTGAAGCTGATAATGATCAAATTGAGACATTAATAGAGAACAATCAACATTATACCATGCAGGTGATAGCCAACATACTCAAAGCATACAATCAATAAAGTTATTGGTGAAAATGAAAAGTGTGCCTTTTATGGAAAAAAACTAAACAAACTTTTTGGCCAACCCAATAAAATAGAAGGTGCATTAGTGAATATAATATGTTCTTATTAGTGCAAAAGGTGGAAATGGTTATATAGATATAGATATCTGTATCAACAGATAGATAAGTAGAATTATTAGTTTTCTAATAGCGCCAAATCAAATTGCTCCAAATTTAGTGGCTTAAAACAACACAAATTTATTCCAGAAGTCAGAATCCAAAACGTGTCTTACTGTGCTAAAATCAAGACATGCACTTAAAGGGGCCTCCCGGAAGACCTGACGAACTCAATAACTGGAAGTTTCCACACAAGATACTGTGATCATAAAAATTCCTAACTGAGCAGGTCATGATGAGAAGTCAGGTCCTAAGATTATGTGATGGCGTAATCTTTACTTTGAGCAAGGCCTCCCATTGTTTTTGTGCATCAAGGATAATATACTCAATATGTCAGAATGATCTCTTCTCCAGACCTCCAGAGATCAACATCCTGGTACCGGAGCAAGATGATGCCTATAATCGCATTATCTGTTACCCGCACACCTCTGCACCAAGTGTGTTAAACGTTAACTATCCTTCACCCACTAGTGTAAAAGGAGTATGTATCTCTCCATTTTACTTTCTATCCAATCCTAGAGATTTCGCCACTTTCCCCACCTCCTTAATCTACCACCAATGGATGTCACGTAACCTTCTTTACATCCTCTCCTTTGATTCTAATGTATAAACTGTAAAACTGCTCTTCTTTGGAGCTCATTCTCAATCTTCTGAGATTTTGCTTCCAGGTCCACCGTTCATCCTTGGCTCAGATAAACTCTTGAAACTCTTGCCTTCAGGTTTAGAATTTTTCATCAGTGAAGGTGTGGATGGGTTACATTTCTTTTGTACGTTCTAAGGAGATTTCATTTCCTTGCATTGTCCAGCTTCCAGAGGCCACTTGCATTTCTTGGCTCAAGATCCCTTCCACCGTCTTTAAAGCCAACAGCACAGTGTCTTCAAATGTCTCACTGATGCTGACCCTCTTGCCTCCCGCTTGTAAGGTAAGGACCTTTGTGATTGCATGGGGTACACCTGGATAATCCCAACTAATGTCCCCAACTCACAACTGTTACAGGATTCATATCCACCAAGTCCCTTTTCACAGGGAAGGAAACATATTCACAGGTTTCAGAGATTAGGATGTGAATATCTTTGGGACAGGAGCATTTTTCTGCTTAACAGACATAAATGGTGGGACAAAAGGAGGTTTACAGTTATTTGTATGGAAACTGATACAATAATCAATCAATAATAATACAAGAAATAATAATACAAGAGTAAACTCTGTGCTTCACTAACTCACAACTCTAAACCTACTTTTTCCCAACCCTGTATAGATATTGCATATAATAGTCTGAGATAGGAAAGTGATTAACTTCTTACTGTATATTATTTTGCACTTTGAATCCTTCCCTATGTATGCATGTACCAAAACATTAGGTTTAAAATGTCACCAGAATAGTTGATCATTTAGAAAACATTCTAGGAAGATATAATGGTACCTGTCAAACAAATTGAAGAGTAAATGTTATATTCAATAGCTTTAAAAATTACTTTAAGGCAAAGAAGACCCTTGTGAGGTTGGACACTCATTTTAAATATTCCTTAAATTCTGAATCTTTGGTAGCCTTTTTCTCCATTTACTTTAAGATGACTATGCACATTCACTGCTTTAAGCGTGAATGTGCATTTAGGAAATATAGCCATAAATCTAGAAATAATGATCATGAGGTTAGAATATACATTTTTATTTATTATTTATTTACTAAGTTTAATTAATTTATTTAAGTTTATTATTTATTTAGTTTAATTCAAATGAGCATATTGTTCTTGGAAATACGAAAAAAGGAAAAGATCAGTAACAATAGTAAGGAATTTGTTACGGTCTCTGCCAGACATCCCCTCCACTCTTGGGTGCCACAACATAGTAGGTACAGGAATGCAGAAATGTGCCCTCACCTGTGCTTGAGAGAAGAGAAGGGGCACAATAGCTACTCTGTGCCACGAAGATGGCTGACACGTGGAAGCAGCAGTTGAGCAAAGAACTTTAAAGCCTCAAAAGCATAAAGAGAACCGTCGGCAGCAAGCCTAGACTGGCATGAGCTGTAGTGGACGGACACACAGCAACACTAACATACGCCGCATGCACAGCTTGGTTTGCTAAGTCCTAACAGAAAAATGACCCGAAACCATGAACTTTATTTTCCTTCCTTTAGTTCTACTAAGAACCTTTGTTTTTTACAATGAACTGGAAATTGCCACAACCAAATCTCTTTTCCATTGTTTTACTCCCATTTTCCTAGATATTAAATGTTGCAATGAAAACACCGGTTTTACAGGTGCCACTGCTTTTGATCATTAACATTCTACACAGTGTGCCTCAGGAAGCATAAAATGAGATGTTCAGATTCTAATTCTTATGGAGGATTAATGAAGAAGCCAGGAAAAAGTGGTAGCTTAGATACCAGATTCATGAATGGACAATGTCATGTTTATTTGTGACACTGATATCTCAATTGCAATTCCTGCCACTAACTTCATTCTTAAATATCACTAAAATATGTCCTATGTTTTTATAATTTATTAATGGATCACTATCAAGTTTGTACTTATACAACTCTGTAATTTATCCCATTTGTGGTAATAAAAAATCATATTTACAGTTTTTTAAAAATTACCAACAGTTCTGTGATTTTATCACACAGCATATACATAAATCAAAGTATTCAATTGGAAATTTGTCTATTAACTGTTTCATCCTATAAAATATATATGAGTAGATGGGCTATTTCTCAGTGGCACACAGTTATTCTTTTTTTTTTAGTTTTCTGCCTTCCCCCCACCCCTCCTCACCACCCCAGCCCTCCCCACCTCCTTCCCCTGTTTCCACCCCTCTTGTTATTGTCCATATGATCTCACCTTTAACAGGAACCTAATCAACAAAACAAACAAGCAAGCAAAATATAACCAACAAAAGACATTGAAGTTGAGAACCGGCTGACAGTGACCAGAGGGGAGAGGGGAGGGGATTATAGGGGAAAAGGGTGAAGGGTTTACAGGAACGATTATAAAGCCACACAGCTATTCTTAATTGCTACACTGTTGCCCACCCCTTATTAGTAAGTTCAAACTATAAGGGATTTTTGCCCAAAAGAAGGAAATGAAAGGCAATATTTTGAGTCCTTGTTATCTGCCAGCACTATGGTTTTTTAATGTATGTCATTTAGTCCTGGTGAAAACCTTGTGAGAATGGTGTCATCCTCAATTTACAGATTAGCACTACAAAACACAGACATTAACAAATTGATTTAAGAATTCTCAGCTGGTGATTTAAACCCAATCTAGCAAATCCCAAATCCACACATGCCTTCTCCCTGAACAACATAATCATCCCCATAGGACTTTCTTGACGGAACTAGAAATGCGTCTACTAGGAATTTAGTCTTGCTTCTTTATTCAAGATAAAAATACATGCACAAACCTATACAGGTAGTCTTTAATAACATTCTGTTCTATTAAAATATTAGCATACTAGTCACGTTTAGAGTCTTTATTAATAAAAAGAAGAGGAAGACAGTAACGGCTATTCAATCCTGGTATCACTTTGATACATTACAGTTATATGCATGATTTAAATTATATCTAGAGCGAGAATGATAGCAAATGACAATGTAAACATAGACTAAAATTTGACAGCAGATGGCTAAGGCTGAAAAGGTCAGTAACCTGATGTATTCTCTAAGGAGTTTCTTGGTTTAAGAGGGGGAAACTATTGACTTCCGCCAGGATAAACAGGCTGTTGGTCAAGCACCTCTTATCTCCATAGAGGTTATTTGGGCTTATTTCTCCTGTTTGTGTGGGAGACTCTCAGCCAAACAAGAGCTGCACACACCCCACTTCTCCTAAGGAGTGAGCAAGATGATTCACAGCACAGTAAACACTTGTTTCAATTAACACTTCATTGTTATTTCTATTTTGTTTCAATGATTAGCTTTTACTTCTTTCTTTCCTATTGGTTTCTTATAGCCTTGGAGACACTGGCACTCAAAACCTGCTGAGAGAGGCAGGCTGGGCAAACCACAGGCATTTCCCACCATCACTACGCCCAGAGTGCAGCGGATTTTACAGCCGAGATTCGAGCTGTCGGGCCTAATGTGTCTGCTGGCAAACAGGATTCAGTGTTCTTCCCATTCTCATCCCTTCTCTCCTGGCCCGAGCCTCGCTGTGGAATTCCAAAAGTGTCTCATAACACTATTCAGTTTCCAATCGGTCTTCATAAATCTCTTTCATAGCTTCATCTACTTTCATCAGCAATTTGGGATTACCTTCTCCAAACCTTTTGACACGTTTCTTTCTCAGAGCTGTCTTTGTGCAGCAGTTTTCACTGGCAGTGAAGCGAAGCCTACTGAGTCTCTGAACGCCAGCCCTCCTACCACATGCCTGTGCCATTACAGTCAGAAACTCCCTCTTCCCAGCACACGCTCTCTGTGCGCAGGCAAAGGTGATCAAGGCTTCCGAGTCATAGTTGTATGTGATAGTGATATATATATGTACGCCATTTTTTAGCTGTACTTTTGTCCCAGCAAAGTTTTCATAAAAACTGCGGTTTACGTTTGGAAGAAGTAGTTGACTTATTAATTAACCATGCTAACCAGCTTGTGAATAGTAATAGGTAAACTAGGGTAAGAACTTGAGAGATTCACCTTCAAAGCATTACCTAGTAGTTAGAGAGGGGCTATGCATCACTGACTGCCATCACTTGAGCAGCCTGAAAGGTTCTGAACCATTTCTGCAGATGCTCGTGGGAGAGCAAGGTACGGGACGGGGGAGGTCAAAGGAGAAGAAACGCCCCATCTGCCTCCCCATCAGCCCAGCCCCAAGGCTTGGTTCTTCTCACCATCAGTGCAAATTTGTGCTAATCAGCTTTATTTTCCAGTCAAGTTCTCACATGGAGGGTAAAGCTAAATAATCCAGGATGACAGAGTTGACTTCTTTAAAATTCATTTTGGACTCTCAGCCTTCTTCTTCACCCAATCTTGATGCACCACTACCTTGGTTCAACCAGATTCATGATGCATCGGTCTTTTGGGTGATTATAATGACAACAGATATTAGTATTAAACTTTTCTATTTAACTACCGATTTGATCATCACCATTTCATAGATGATGAACCAAGACTTATAGAAGGTGGGTATCTAAGTTATAGGCAATCATCTACTAAGTATAAAGCCAACTTAAGCCCATTTTTTTTTATTATTTCAAAGCTGACTCCTGCTTCAACTACGTCACACTAGCTTTCCTTGATAGAAAAGAGTGATCCACTCAGCGAGATGCTTGTTGACCACAGAACCAGTTTTGATTCTGAATGTGAATCTCTCTTTCAAGTATGCCTAGGCCATTACTATGTTGATGTTATTTGAAATCAAACAAGCCAAGATGTACAATTCTTTGTACCCTCGAACGTCAAATTCTGTGTTAACATTTATCTTTTTTAGAGAATACATATGAATCGAAGAAAATCTTTTCAAAACTCTATAAAAATAGGAAATGTGATTCTTAGCTTTGCTTTTTGACAATACATGTCAGCACATGTCAAACATCTGATTCAACAACTAGTGCCCTAATGGGTACAAAGTGAGGAACTGACAACATAATTAGCAAATAAAGTGCACATCCAATTGGATGCCTAGAAGATACATAGCACTTTGAGTTTTAGCAGATTAGCCAAAGATATGTTATCTTCCTTTCCTTACATAAAAATCATGCCTTTCAAGTGCTTGCTGAAGGTCATTTAACTTTTCCTTAGATGTGAACACCAGATCTAATTAAACAGGAAATTTAATTTCAGATAGATAGACAAAATATACCTAGGTCAATAGCTCTTAAATACAGCAATAATATTTTAGTACATGCTAATGTAATGTTGATTTTAAAAATCCTGTTCAAAATACTTAACTCACCTGCCTATGGATTGGAGAGTTAAGTTTAACTAAGCCTGCAGTGTCTACGACAAAGTCTGCTCTGTTTCAAGACGACTAAGTCTTGAGGAGAATAAATATAGCAGAAAAATAGTTCAATTTTCTCAAAGAACTTAGATATCACAATTGGATTTGTTCCCTGAGAAATCAGAAAAACTTCACATAAAACCCAAGGGAAGAATTTGGAACTTAATTGTAACACTTTTATAAACTTTTGTTGACTCAAAACCAACATAAAAAATCATATTCCGGGAAACAAAGCAAGGACTATGACACTACTGTGTTGTTAAGGAAATGGGACAAACATTTACCCAGCACATAAACAGACATTCAAAATTAGTACAAATACTCACAGCCACAATAGATAGGGCTGTCCCAATTTCATAGGAACTAAAGTGCTTTCCCATGGTCTTTTCCATTGCTAGTGGTAAAACTCTAATTGATGTATAGATTTAACAGCTAAGAAGTCTCCACCCTTTTTGCTGAGTGCTTCCAGTCATTGTCCTAACATTGCTTTGCTCAAATATTAAGTGCTTGACACTCTGCAAGTGAAAATAAACAATTTCCACAAAGACAAGATTTTTCTTTAGCAGGTCCCTCTTTTCTTCTAGTAGGCCTCTGGCTACCACCACCACCTCTACCCCACTCCCTTTCCTTCCTAATGTCCTTTGACATCATCAGCATAGTGGCTCTTTTAAATACTGTCTATGCAGTTTATTATTAGAGTTCTAGATCCAATAAAATTTAACTTCGCAGCACCTCAGCCCATTAAAACCTTGCTCAACCCACGTGACAGTTGAATGGTGGACATTTCATGTACCCCAGCAGTCCAACTAGACAATTTGTTTCCCTGAAACTGGGTTATAACCAGAAATTCTTTTGTAGAAGGGGCAACACTCTTTCAACCTCTCCTTCACCAACGAAGGTATGCTGAGTAAGTACGAAAGCTAAGAGGCAGGGCCTAGGCTAGTAGGATTCCCAGAATACTGTTTTCTAAAGGCATCACTGGCTCAACTCATGTTGGAGGGTAAGTTAGACTTTCTATTTCTCTGTTTTTCTCTAGAAAGGCAAGATGTAGTTACAAACATTTGGGTATAAATCCCAACTTCCGCCCTTATCAGCCAAGTGGTTGTAACAGACATTAACTTTCTCCTTCTTTCTCTCTCTCTCTCTCTATTTCTCTCTGAAATACTATTTTGCTTTCATCTGTAGAAAGATGATAAGACCACCTAACTGGGGGTGAAGTTTAAGCAAAGTCATGTATGTAAAGCTCTAATATAGTATCTAATCCACAAAAAATGTTCAGAAAATGTCCAGTCTTCATACCTGAGTTCACTGACAAAATGTGGCATGTTGTCCTGTTTTCACGATGCCTAGCCTACACATTCCAGGGCATTCATTTTAAATGATTAGTTTACCTTTAGGAATGATTTAAGTTCAGGTGCAGAAGTGGAAAGTGAAGAGACAGAGGTCTAGGAAAGAAGACAATACACAATTGTGACAAGGCAAGTGATGTGGTTAATAGCATTGGCAATCAAAATAATTTGAACAGTTACAGAATCAATAAAGAGTCTCCTGCCTGAGCAAATATCCTCTAACTGAAAAATATTGGCGTGTTTGCAGATCATATCAAGCCAACCATGGATTTCAAAATTGATCGAAGACCTTAAAAACAGAGTAATTGTTCAGCTGCTGTTATTTTACGGTGAGACTTTATATATGAACCATAATGGAGAAATCCATGTTTGGTTATGATATAATTGAGATGCTAGGAGACACCTATGCCCTTTACAGAAGGCATGGCAGGAGTGCAAGAGTAACTATTAGCACATGTACATCAGCATGGATATAGCAAATGAAGCATCATATGCAATGAACTGTCAATGGCATCCCTCGGAACACACTTCACCATTTTCCTGGTCTCAGATAATAGAAACAAGTGCTGTGATTAAACCTATAAGTTTTTCTAGGTGAGCTTTACAAATTTGGGGAGAGGAAAAAGTGATCCCTCCTGCATGATATCCTAGCACCAATGGATATTAATGGGCCAGGACCTAATAAATGTCTTCAAGGACATGAGAACAGACATGAAGAAGGGGAACTCCTTGAGTGCACTACTCAAGCCCACAGACAAGAATTTCAGTGGACTTCCCACGACGTTCTGGATCACACCAATGCCCACGGAGCACCTACAGGTGAAACAGCATCGTGAAACACCACACCGCATCTGAACGTGATGAATACACAAAGCCCTAGATTTCAGGTCTTAGAACTACATCCAGAAAAGGGTGATATTTCTGGTTGCCCACAACGTTCTTCTTCATGTTCAAAGATCAGATTAAGTGAACTAATCTGAGCCTCCTTTGGAAATACCTGGGCCAGTCAGTGGAAGAACAATTAAGCCTTTGGTCTAAAAACTAGAGATCTGCCATGGCCTCTAATAATTCTGCTGTAATTACCTCTACAGCAGAGAGTATGCTGATGCCAGAAAAATAAGCCAAGGTACTGGTGCCAGAGCCTGGTTTAAGCTTCAGTTAGCTCATTCACCCACCTTCGCAAACCTTTGCCTTGGCAAATTCGGGTAAGCGGAGCTGGCACTAAGTGAGCTTTAGGCAAATCTGTGAAGCTTATGCAGTTTGACTGCAAACACTCTCAGTTCTACTTCCATCATCAGCTTTTACTTCTATTTTTCCATAACCCCCTGCAGAACTTTAATAAGCTTTCTGATTCCATTTCTATGGACCTCCCCCACCACCAAAAAAAAAAATCTAACTCTCCTGGGTTTCATTCTGTAAGCAGTGGGGTACATTGGTTTAATCAATAGCTTGTTTCTTAGCACTGTATTCTGAGCCCCTAGGAAGCACTAGGAATACCACAGTGTTAAGATCCCATATCTCCTCTAAATGACTAACAGTTTGGAGGAGAAGGCAGACACATGAAACGCTGGTGAACAACAGTATACAATAAAACATTAATGTGAGTTATGCCCCCGTGTGCAAAAGGACTTAAGTAAGAAATCAGTATAAGAATGCAAGTAAATTGATTTTTGGAGGAGGTGAGACTAGAATTGAACTTTGAAGCATGAGGAGAATAATGTGATACGCAGGGAAAGCACTGCCAGATGGAAAACAATCTGATCACAAAAGAAAAATAGAGACCAATGAATTTGATACTATTCTACTTAAGAAAAATGTGACTTTTTATTGAGATTTCATTTCTTCAACTCACACAGAAACTAAGTGGCTAATACAATATTGGGTGGGGGTAAAGGCCTTGGAAACCCTTGAACTCGTACCTTGTTAAAAGGTGTCTAAACACCCTGACCCCTGCCTAGCACACAAGGACCAGCCTTGGACATCACTGAAACCAGAACCAGCTTTGGACTTACTCACCTGTTCCCCACAGAAGGTAGGATCAGCGGAAGGTAGGATCTCATCCTATTTGCTTCTGTGGCTTTACCAAGACAGAGTCTTTCTCCCTTAACAGCACACAGAGGCATATATAGATAACTTCGTTTTCTATGTTAAAAGTCATGTCCGAAGTATTTGGATGAGGTGAAAAATAAAAACAAAAACAAAAGACCTTGGAATAAATGATATTTTTACCTGCAAAAATATTAATGCTTCGCCATGCACTAACTATGTTTCTATGAGAGTAAAACAATGAGTTGAAAAGTGAAAATTTTCATCAAAATGTGTTTTGGCAGAAGGCAGAGAAAAAAACTGAAAAATTCAGTTGCTTCCCTGATTTCAGAACCTATTCAGGGTTTGGTTTATTTTTAAAGCTGAATTTGATCAAATGGGTATGTGTGCGAAAACTCTTTCCATATGGAACTACTCACAGGACTAAAGAGCAGCTTCATTATGGGGAACTTGGTAAAATGCAGATTCCAGTTCCGTCGGGCTGGGGCGGGGCCTGAGAGTCTGCATCTCTAAGGAGCTTCCAGGTGGTGTGCACACTGCTGGTTCATGAGTCCCACCCAGAACAGCAAGGCATGGAACGTGGGAAATAGTTTTAAATCTGTGATATTGCTGTTCATTTTGCATGCTGTTTTATATTTTAAAATTGATAGGCTTTACAACTGTAAAATTATAACAATGAATATTCTTTGTTGAACTATACCTCCCTCAAAATATTTCTACTGCACTCAGTGAGGGAAGCAGAGAGATCTCCTAAGTATGTAATAGCAGAGTGGAGATGACCTGCAGGCTCCCTTAGGCCTAATACAATTCACCAGCTGAAGCCTCCAGAAACTACTGAAGTAAATACTATAAAAGATTTCACTGCTGCCTCCCACTAAAATGTAAGCTCCAGGAGGGTAGAAACTTTTTTATCTGTGACTTTTCCCCCAGTACAGAAAACATGGCTTGGTATACTACAGGCATCAAATGTTCGTTGAATGGTTGAATGAATTAATAAATGGAAGGCAAAAAACTGCAATGCCTTCACTCCACTAATATTTCTTCCATGCTACTAACACTTAATTCATCCCTTCTCTATAAGATTGTATTTAAATTCGATCTTTCCAATAATATCTCCTGCAATGGAGGCAGCTCAGGATCCTTCTAGGGCTGATATTCAGTGAATTCCTCCCCACGTTTCTACAAGGCAACGTGAAAATTAAAACACAGCCTAGACTCGGTTTTTCCATGAATACCTCAGCAGAGTGCCCTGAGCCAGACCCACAGCTCAATTTCCTAACAGTTCTTAATTAAATTATATTATATTATAAAGTGTAAAAGTGGGTAAAAACAAGTTCAATTTGTCATGGAATTCAGAATTCTTGCACATCTGATATTGAATGCAACAGCTTTGCCTGTATTTCCCTACTATCTACCATCTGCAGAGGTTTCTGCTAATAGTGGGAGAATACAGTGTGCTTACCACTTGGAAAGAAGGCTTTCAAATAATTGTTTCTACCAAATCATGTTTACAGAAGGAGTCTAAAATCAACGAAGTTAAAATCTAATCTTAATCCATTCTTAAAGGCCTATAAATTCTGATTACCAAGAACAGAACTTTCCAAAAAGAAAAAAATTAAGAGGACAGCAACAAGTTTAAATGTGTCTGTTCTTTCTACCGTACCACTTTCGTGCCAAGAAAATTTTCACTGCATCTCGGCCTACTATTTCTTATGTATTATTTCTCTGAACTTTTAGAAACAAAGCTTGGGTGACTGTGACTTTTCATGTTTGCAATCACATTGCCTTTTCACTTCTAGTTTCTGGTGACCAGGTATCCTGTCGTGGTATGAAAAGAAATGCTCTATCCCAGTATAAGACAATCCAGTGCGTGTCCAGTCTGGCTTAGTTCAAGCTTCATAGATCTTACCACATTTGGCCCTATCATTCTTTCACTATATGGAAACACAAAGTACTTTATATTAAACTTCTTTTCCCTCTTTGCCACAACTCTCACCCAACAATAAACCCATTTTCCCATTTTGAAACATTTAGCTAACTCTAAAGGATTATTTTTTTTATTTCTCCTCACTCCATATTTCTGGTTAACAGTGAAATCTGGAAGATTTGAAAATTTCTGCCAATGGCCATGTCTGACTCAGGGGAAAGAAGGCATGAAATGTACAGAATGGAATAAATTCTTTACTCCCAATTTAATGGCTCCCCTGCTATTAGTCTAAGGTGATGTTGGTAAAAGTAGTAAAGCATCGTGGTCAAAAACGTAAGTTATCGGACAGATTTGAAAACTTTGGTTCAAATCACTAAGCGGATGTGTGCCCTAAGGTTCCCTTCTTATCCTCTCCTCCTAGTCTCAGCCTTCTCACATTTTAATCTGAGAGAGAAAAGGGAATAACCCTCAAGGGGTTGTTGTGGAAACAAAACATGATACCACCCATAGAGTACTCAGCTCCGTGCTGGGCATGTAATGGCAGTAAGTACACAACAAATATTAGCTAATTTTTAGTACTATAGTAGTAACATAAGAATTCTATAAAAACAAGACAAACCAGCAAAGCAGTCATAAAATATTAAACAACACATCAAACCAGTAAGCACTGTTAAGTGAGAGGTTAGTGCTATTTGTGGGCAGAAAGCTCTGGTGTGAATACCATTATTGCCTCATTCTAAAGAAAGATGGCTTGCTTGCAAACGTTGGCTTCTGTGCACATTAAAATCACAAATCCAATTTCAAGGAAGAAATGCCCCTTCACATAGGCACTTACAATCTATTAATAATGCTGACATCTAGCTGACTGTGTCTTTTGTGCTCAAAATGTTGAGGCTTCTCATTGGCTGGTGAGTAGTCACCAGGCTCAGTGAGAGAATCGATACAGAGCCCACTTCCTAAGGAGACAGTGAATTGGATTTGGATAGGTACCATGGTTGGCTATGACTAAAAAACTCCAAGATTATTGCACTACATGTAATTTGCATGACTGTTGCCATAGAAATCTGCATATACAAAAAAGGTTGTATATCTCAGAAACTTCCCCTACGTGGTATCACAGCCCAGTTGCCTGTCCCTCTGACTGAACTGTTCATATGACAGCACAATATACCCAGCATAATTATACTGGTTATCTGATAATCAAGTGTGAACCCGGATGACAGGTCAATTCGTTTACATGCTCAGTGTGACAACCCCAGCCGCAGGTTAAGAGAGCTCCATCGGAGAAAGTCCTGTGCGCAGTTCTTTATCATAATGCTGGGGGACATGATCTGGTCACCTCACTCACTGACTAGGAAGCAGAGCCAGAGACGAGCAGCAGCCAATTCAAGGTCATACAGCCTGTGCGTGGCAGAGCTGGGATGATATCACCGTTTCCTAGTTTCTAGTCTCAGAGAAGTATCCTCCTTACCTTTCACCGCATCCTCCATGTATCAAATACAATATATTTAGTCTTCTTATTAAGTAAAATATATACTATTTTAACAAACTATTTCTATTTAATATAAAACTGCCATGGTGAAAAAACTGCGACTGCATAATAATGAGTATTACAGGATTTTTTTCACCTTATAAAGGTATAACTGACAAATACAAGTGTAGGATATTTAAAGCATACCTTGTGTTGACTCAGTACACATGTACACTGTGAAAGAATCCCTGCCATCCAGTTGATAGTTCATTAACATGTCCATGCATGGGTGCCTACACACATACATGATAAAACACTTAAGTTCTACTCTCTTAGCAAATTTCAATTATACAATATAGTGTTATCACCTATAGTCACCACACTGTACATTAGAGCCTCAGCACTGACTCATTTCAGAGCTGAAAGTTTATACCCTTTTACCAACCTCTCCCTGTTTCCACAACTGCCCAACCCCTGGCAATGACTTTTCTACTCTGTTTCTATGAGTTTGACTCTTTTTTAGATTCCACATATAAGTGATTCTATTTGTCTCTTTTTCTAGTTTATGACACCCGGCATAATGTCCTTGAGGTATATTCATGTAGTTACAAATGACAGGATTTCCTTCTTTCCCAAGGCTGAACAATATTTCATTGTGCATATATACACCCATGTTTTTATCTATCCAACTATAGACCATTTGCATTGTTTCTATATCTTGGCTACTATGAATAATGCTGCAAAGAATATGGGGATGCAGATATTTCTTCAACATCTTGTTTCCATTTCTTTTGCATATATACCCACACATGGGTTTGCTGGAACATGTCGTGGTAGTTCCAGCCTTAATTTCTTGAGAAATCTGCGTACTGTTTTCCCTAATGGCTGAACCAATTTACATTCCCACCAACAGTGAACAAAAGGCACCTTTTCTCCACATCCTTACCAATACTTGTTATTTCTTTTCTTTTTTTTCTCATTTATTTTTTTATTGTTGTTCTATTACAGTTGTCCTAACTTTCCCCCATTGCTCTCCCCTGCCCCGCTCACACCCCTGCTCCCACAGTCAGTCCCCACACACAATGGAACACTACACAGCAGAAAGAAAGAAGGAGCTACTTCCCTTGGCAACAGCTTGGATGGAACTGGAGAGTATTATGCTTAGTGAAACAAGCCAGGGAGTGAAAGACAAATACCATATTTCTTATCTTTTTGACAATAGCCATTCTAACAGGTTTGAGAGCTATCACACTGTGGTTGTGATTTGCATTTGCCTGATAATTCATGATGTTGAACACCTTCTCATGTTATCTGTTGGGCATCTGTGTGTCTTCTTTGGAAAAATGTCTATTCAGACCTTCTGTCCATTTATAATCACATTGGGGTTTTTTTTGGGGGGGGGTTGTTTGTTTTTGCTATTCAGTTGTGTGAGTTATTTGCATATTGGATATTTTGGATATAAGCTCCTTATCAGATATATAATTTGTAAATATCTTTTTCCATCTAATAGTTTATCTTTTCATTTTGTTGATGGTTTCCTTTGCTGGGCAGAAGCTTCTTAGTATGACATAAAATAAGCAAGTAAGTTCAATTTACTTATTTTATTTTTTTTGTTTGTGCTTTTGGTGTCAGAGTCAAAAAATCTTTGCCAAGACCTATGTGAAATAGCTTACTGCCTGTTTTCTTCTAGGAGTTTTATGGTTTCAGGTTCTATGTTCAAATTTTTAATCCATTTTGAGTTAATTTTTGTGTATAATGTAAGATAGTTGTCAAGTTCTGTTCTTTTTCATGTGGCTTTATCTCAACACCATCTATTAAAGAGACTGTCCTTTTCCATTGTACATTCTTGTATCTTTTGTCATAAATTAACTGACCATATGTGTGTACATTTATGCATATTTCTCAGTTCTCTATTCTGTTCGATTGATCTATGTGTCTCTTTTATGTCAATACCATACTGTTTTAATTACTATAGCTTTGTAATACAGTTGCAATCAGGGAGCATGATGCCTACAGCTTTATTTTTCTTTCTCATCATTGCTTTGGCTATTTTTTTTGGGGGGGGGGCTCCATACAAATTTTAGGATTGTTTGTTTTATTTCTGTGAAAAGTGCCACTACAATTTTCATCGGGATTGCACTGAATCTGTAGATTTGTTTGGGTAGTATGGACATTTTAGCAATATTAATTGAAAATATCTTTTAATTGATTTGTGTCTTCTTCAATTTTTTTCATTAATGCCTTATAGTTTTCAATATATAGGTCTTTCACCTCCTTGGTTAAATTTATTTCTAGATATTTTACTCTTTTGATATAATTGCCAATAAAATTGTTTTCTTTAATTCTCTTTCTGATAGTTTACTGTTAATATGTGGAAATATTTATTACTTCTAACAGTTTTTGATGGTGTCTTTATGGTTTTCTATATACAATATCATGTCATCTGCAAATTATTCCTCTACTAGTTATTTAGACCACCTAATTTTTTCTATTTTTATTTTTTCAAGCATTGAAATAAGTTGTATATAAAACAGCCTTATAAATTGACCTCCCAAAGTCCACATTCTTAAAGTATCTCTGAAATATTTACTTAGTATTTCTAGGGAGTAACTAGAAATTAGTTAAAGTATGTCTGTTTTCTGAAAACTGGAAATCCACACACCAGCTAAACCTTGATTCTTTTCTTTGATCTTCCCCAAAACAACACTCTACTTATCACAAAGTTATTGATTAAACAAAAATTCTGTAGAGGAGATGGAAGAGGCCATTTACGTTGTTGAGCGTATACTATTTTATGAGGAATATTATGAGTAGATGTGTTCCTTATCCCCTTGCCTCCAAATAAGAAATACACACAAAATCTGCCAGAGAACTATTTTACCAAAATTTTTCTCATGCAGAGAAGAATATGCATGGCTTCAATACAAGGATGCCATGCACATATTTGAAGTACGTTTGTAGATAATTCTCTGTGAGTCTCTCACATAACTGCACACCTTATGAGAGAAACACTGACTACTACCTTTTTTATGAACTATCATTTGAAGGATAACTATATAATAAACACACTTGTAAGATAGTAATAGTGTCCCCTTTTAAAGCAACAGTTCCCAATCAAGAGTGATTTTGTCCCTCAGGAGACATTTTTGATTGTCATGACTGAGGGTGCTACTGGTATCTAGTGGGCAAAGGCCAGGGAGCCGCTGAGTAAGCTCCTATGCACAGGACAGCTCCCCACAGCAAAGGGTGATCTGGCCCAAAGTGTCAATAGTGCTGAGTTGAGAAACCACACTTTAGAGCAAAGAGTAGACATGCTTACTTCCTATTATAAAATAATCAGGACTCCCAGCCTCAGGGTTCATCTCCTGTGATGCATCCTACTGTTTGTGCAGGTGTCATACGGAAATAAAGGAGATACAGGATGTGGATGGATAGCGGAGGAAGACAAAATTAGTGAATGGGGCAATGAAAGAGCAGATGGCATAGCTTGGCTCTGAATGTACAGCATTTAGAATCAAAGTCAAGATTTCCTGCAGGCATGCACACATGTGAAAACGATGGCACTGGAAAAAAAGGTGGAAAGGATATTAGATAAAGTAGTATCTGTGAATCCTCTGCATTGGACCAACTTGAGGTAAATCTCCCAGTTATATTTCTACACACTTCTCCCTGCCCCCAAACTGTCCCTGCTCTTCTTAATCTTCTGATTCATAATCTCTGGGTCCCCAAGTGCAGAAATTGGCAATTGTAGCAAGCTTTCCAGGTACCTTGACCTCACAATGTCTGAAAATCAATAGAATTGCTCTCAATTTTATATGTACAGTATGTTGAAGACAGAATCTCAATTGTTCTACCTCCTGGCTGCACCGTCCATTCTTGTTCAAAGTCCACTGTCTCATCTGTCCTGTGAAAAGGAAAAGGTATCCCCCACTCTTTGCCAAGTTGTTCTTAACCTCCTCCTGTTGATGATCAATACCTCTCTTTCTCCTTCCTTAGGCCACACCTTTAGTCAACATAAAAAGCTAATGATTTGTATTTTTGTGGGCCTGGAGATATGGTAGAATTCACCATTCAGATTGTTTTAAGTTACTGACTAAAGTAGCAATATAGAAGTTGAATGCAGAATAAAATTTTTTAAAAGCTAATATTTAAACATCAAGTTTTACATGCACGGCTGGGTCCTTGATGAATTTCAGTCTATAATGGTCCTTACACAAAAGGAAAAAAAGAACAAATTGACAGAGATAAAGACTACCTCATTTAGTTTAAAATGTAAAATTAGGTACAAAAGGAGAATGCTCACTGACCAGAACTATGGTTCAGGGTTCCCTTTGCTTCAACTCTTCCAAGTGTCCATGGTTACAACTGCCAGGGAGATTTCACAATAAAAGACTTGCTTCTAAGGCCATTGCAGGACTGAGTAATTTTACTACTATTCAATTTAGATTGTTACATCATTTTTACAAGCATAAAAGTAGAACGTTCCTTTCCATTAATTTTGCTAACCATTTAAAATGCTTTTCATTTAGATTTACTCCCATTTTGGATTTTTTCTTTTGGTGGGCATTTTTAAGTATAACGTTTGGCATTTTTAGAACTAAAATATTGGTTGCTACATTTTTAAATGTAATGTCCTTTAAGAAGCTGATTAAAGGTGATGTCCATCAAACCAAATACGTATTGCTACTCAGAGTCCCTTCCCAACTTTTAAATGTCTACTGACATTTTCAGCCATTCTTTTCTTACTACTCAGCGCAGAATATCAGGGATTTGCCTGAGCAACTGCTCTGTTTTCATCCTACGGATGGACTTTCATCAGTAATCCATCATATTGTCCTCTCTACCTTGATGTCCTAAAAGTTCAAAGCCAAATTGATGACCTCCCTTCGGTACCCATAAAGAAAGACTCAGTCACAAAAATTGTGAACTCACCTCACCCCACGTGTTCTTTTTTCTTGTTTATTTTCTCTTTTCTTAATTTGCTTACTTGGTTGTATCATGTATTCTTTCAGCGTGGCTTAAATAATTTTTGGAACAAAGAAGAATATAAACGAGTTAGACTTGAGCATTGCAACAGTTCTCATAGAAACAAAGTTTTGTCCCATTATGCTCACCAACTCCTAGTTGACAAAAATCATCCTCAAAAAATGTCCCTTTGTGGATGCTGAGCCACTCATTGAGGCATTCATATTTTTAAAAATTATTTTATTGTTGTTAGTCAGGCGGTGAGGGACAAATACCACATGATCTCACCTTAACTGGAACATAATCAGCAGAAGAAAAAAGCAAACAAATACAACCAGAGACACTGAAATTAAGAGGCATTCGTATTATTCATTTGGCAACATACATCTGAAATTACCGCTTGGTCCCATTAGTAGTCCATGTACCACCGTATTCCCAGAGGCTAATCAGAAAACTCTTCCATCTGCTGCTTGTTGACTGTCAGTGCAGTGAAGCATTCCTAGGAATGCCCTGGAGCCACAAACTTCTCCTTCCTTTCTTTTACTTGCAACATCAGCAATTAGGAAGGCACAGAGCAAAAATAAACTAACAAAATCCCACCCTGCAAGCCTCCCATGGGACACCATTTATTGTTTCCCTGCCCTTGGCTGCTTGGTGGTTATTGGCATTACTTGCCTCATAATGGCATATTTCTTTACATTTGTACAGATAAAGCAGGCTTGCTCTCAATTCTATTTGTTTGGCTTTCTGTGCTTGATCAAGCAATATGTTTTAAAAGGGTCTGCGGTGTTAGCTTAATGTTATTCCTTTAAGAGCATTTCAACCTGGATGCAGAGCCCATATATGGGAAGGTTTGCACACAGATGACTTCCCGAGCGCAAATCAGTGCATCCCTTTAAGGGAACTCTTTCAGATCAGCAATTCTCCCTGCAATACACACAACTGCGGGACTGTGACTTCTCCCCAGGCTGCTAAGGCACAAGCTTCCTTGCAGCGATGCAGGAAGCCCAGGAGGAAGTGCCAGCTGAATGTGTTTAGTGACTCACACCCATTTGCTCTCCCACTCACTTGCACTTTGCTCATTAGCATCAGTGCTGGGAGCTAATGGATAATCCCTGGGAAGTAATTTTTCTTTGTAAATGTCTGGTGAAAAATGGAAATGAAAACGCCGTGAGGGCTCTCTTCCCGAGAAAGCTTTTCAAGGCCAACTGAGACTGGATTTGGGAAGGTCTGGTCACAAGGTTCAGTTGTAAATTTCGTGTTCTTAGGATTATCTTTCTTCTAAGATAGGTTTTCAATCCCAAAAACACAGTATAAAAAATTATAGCTCAGTCAGAGGTTGTGTTTACTTCTATCGTTCATTTGTTTCTTTTAAATTATTAGAGGGAAATTTTTTAACCACCGTGTATTCATTGTGTATCCAAGCACCCAGTGTTGTGTTCATCAATGTGTGACAATTGTCTCTGGGGAGAGAGAAAAAGCCCTGATCCCCACTGCTTGCTAATTTCCTTGGTGTAAATGCTCTCGCCATTGATAATTTCAAGCCACCCCATGAGTCACTAACTGCAGAAGGAGACGAAACTGCAAACATTCAGCCCCAGCTCTAACGCCACAGGCCCTCTAAACATACATTGGGGCTCGCCTCCACATGAAATGAGAAATAAGCATCCATTGTCACAGAGGTCCTCCAAAAAAGCAAGGGCCACATGTATACATAGTTCTGTAATTTTTTCAAGTCTCCACATTCCAATTCTCACTCCTGACACATTCAGCTCTCTCGGGTCCCACTAGCTGTCCTACGAGTAATAAGGACTAGATAACAGAATCGGTCAGTTCACTGAAGATAAAAACTGGGGTGCCCTCTGGTATTAGGACGGTTTTTAAACTTTACGTTTTATGCAGTAAGACTCTAGCACCGTGGCATGAAACCAAGGACACACTGACAACGTGGAGTAGCTTACTGCCTGCTACTACAAGGTTTTTTACATTTTTGCCTTTTTATCCAAATGTTCAATGATTTTGATGGTGATTATTCATATTGTAGTTATAAGAGGATATATATGACTACACAAAAATAATTCTGGGAATATGCAGTAACTTTATGTCTTTATTTAACTTCGAAAAGTGAAGTGAAAATATCGCTACTTACGTGAATAAAATCCAATACCTGATCCATTTAATGTCACAGCTATGGATCATTGTGAAAAAAACAAGACGGGCTGTAGACCAAGTACTACCCAAATAGCCTATGTTAAAACCCTAGAATGCATAGAATTTTAAGACAAAAGGCAACTAAGAAAAAAAGATTGTGAGTCAGTCTAGCAACACATTCCTCAAGGGCCGGCGCAGTGGGTTAGGGTATGGGCCTGGCAGGTGGACGGAAGGCCCGCTCTCCCACTTACTAGCTGCGTGCACTTGGGCGAGTTGCTCATCTCAGTGCTGCCCTTTCCCCCACTGATAAGTGGTAACAACAAGAATGCCTAATTCCCTGGGCTTATAAGGGTTAAATCTGTCAGTATTTAAAATGTCTATGAAGGCATTTTATTAATAACACCAGTATTTGCTCAATAAACATAGAAAGAATTACCAAGGACTAAAATAACAAATGGACGTGGGATCTAATTTCACCTTTTAAGGGTGCTGATTTATAGAAGACAGTGTAATAACTTACATAACCCTTCCACGTTGCTCCTGTTCCCCTGATCATCCACATCGACGCTAATGCAGCACAGCAGATTGTAAGGGAAACACTTAACAGTCTAGGTGAAAGAAGCTAGGTCTTCTATTTCAATTAACCTAGAGAAACTTCTTCATTGCGCTCATTCGGCTAGTCTAAAGGGTACCATTTTGATTATCACAAAGATGTCAGTGGAACCATGAAGTGTCGCCAGCCCCGTCGTGGTAATAGCAGTACCAGGGGTGAAGGGACAGCGTGGATGAAGGCTCTCAGGCGCGCCAAGGTATCGCTAGTCACGCGTGAAACATCACTGCATTCCATGTAGCTATGATTCATAGCTCCTGCAAACTATCGGATCCTTGAATTGAACTTGAGACAAGCATTCTTTCTACTCTGATCCCCAAACGATGATAATAAGCGTTCCAAGGTTAGAATTGCACATCGATGCGAGGAAAGAAGAGACAAGTCTATGTCTTCCATCACGTTTGAACTTCCTAATCCTCACCTGCCCTCTTTTGGTTTTTGCTAATCTCCTCCTACTGTTTGATCTTCCCCCACCCCCCACAAGTTTCAAATCAAATGGACCTTGTCTCTACCAAGTTCCACAGCAGCCTGTTCAGTAGAATCACTGATAAGATTTTTAAATATATATATGTGTGTACACACACACACACACACACACACACACACATGAATATATTGCTAATGCCTCAGTCAGAATTTCCTTCCTGACCACACATTTTAGGAGGACACTTGTGGAAACAATTTCTTATAATGATTCTAACCATGGGCATTGCAGGCATGTGGCAGACTAACAAAAAGAACAGTGGGAATCATTTTGGACAAGGAGGAATTTTCAAAGAAAATGTGTCTTCTAATTTCCTGCTGAACCATACTATGTAAGTGGTCACTTTCTCCAACTGACAAAATTTTCTCCCATACTAAGACCACCAAAAGCATTAAACATTCCCTAAAGCTAATCTGGTTTTACTGTTTATCTTGATTTTTTCACATTTATAAGAATTGAACACATATTTTTTCAATTCACATACTACTTCTTATTTTTAATATCTAATAGGTCAAATGAACATGAGATAACTGACTCTTAAGCCACACTGAATAACAAAACAGAACTTACGCAAAACATCTGGGAAATAGATACTTCTTATATTCTTTAGATTCCTGTATTTTTAATGTAGTAATAATCATATCACACAAGCACCGTTTTCATGCTCATGGCCAATTGTCACTTCAGCATGAAATAGTAAGAACCACACAGCAGGGAGGGGTCATTACTCAAGTACCCAGTATGTGGCCTCTGTTTTGCACGTGTCGTCTCAATGACCTCCCAACAACCAAAGAAAGTTAAGTTTTCCCAGACGCGGATATTGACGTTGTGTACCCATTCTCTATTTCCACCTTTTTCCTTCCTAGCAGAACTCTAACTTTATTCAGAATGTCAACATATTCAGGAAGAATAGAATGTCCTAGAGTCCCTTAGAGCCGGGGATAACTGTGTCACAGCTCTGGCTAACGAGATGGAGGTGGAAGTCCACTTGGGAAGGCCAGTTAGTTTTCCTCATGAAAATGGAACTGGCATGCCCTTTTTTAAATATATTTTATTGATTATGCTATTACAGTTGTCCCATTTCTCCCCCATCATTCCCCTCCACCCTGCACAACTCCTCCCACCCACATTCCCCCTTTTAGTTCATGTCCATGTGTCATAAGTTCTTTAGCTTCTACTTCTCCCACACTATTCTTGCCCTCCCTCTATTTTCTGCCCACCATCTATGCTACTTGTTCTCTGTACCTTGCCCTTTTTTGAACACCCTTCACTTCTTCTTGCCTAGAATATGGATACTGTGCTTGGTGCTTGCTCACAAAAATGAAAACTATACACTAAGGATGATGCAGTAGACAAGTAGACAAAGCCTGGAATAGTGATGGCATGAAGGAGCAGACACACCAACTCTGACCTGCCTATTTCCAGACTTCCTGGTAAACAAAAATAAATTAATCCCTTGTCTGTTCAAGCCGCTGTAGTCAGAGTTCTGTTACATGTAGCCAAACACAATAACTTCTATATCCCCTTTTTAGATATAAGACAACGCAAGCTTGGGAGTTCTAGTCTTAAGATAAAGACCTAGGAGACTCCTGAACTCACCTCTTCCCAAAGGTACACAGAATCTACAGCTATCCATGAAACATTTCTATGTGAAAGAAATCCAGAATCTAGTTGAGTGACTTCTACTTATTGGGTGAACCAGAAAAAGCCCACATCAAAATTGGAAGAAAAGGCTGAGACACACTCTTGCCATAAACCAAATCTCTGGCACAGCTTCTTCCTGGAGAGTGAAGGGCTTGGCCCCAACTTGTACCGCCCCAACTTTAAAGATTTCACCTGAGAGACAAGTCCCCAAAATATGAGGCTCATAAGACTATAGTAAAAAAAAATGAAATAGTTCTTAACTGGTACTAGAGAACACATCATGGCTATCTCCCCAGGGCTCAGCACCCAAGGAGCAGGAAAAAAATGCCCACCTCCCCGTCTTTACCTAAAAATGGCCTGTGTACACACATTAAAAGCTGCTGCTTGAAGGCGAGGCTTCTAATTTAGCACACATCTGCGGCTGATTACCATCCTCCCTGGAGACTAGGACGGCCAGCGAAAGCCATCTCTGTGATCCCTCGGCCCCATTCCAGGTAACCTGTAATCCCTAAAAGGAGCTTGTGCACATCTCATGCCTTCAGAAGATGCACCCCTTGATCACCTGGCTCTGAGGGCCAGTGAAACTTGTGTCTGAAGGTCCTACGTAACTGTATGAAACAGAGAAACAGTTCTTAACTGATTACACCCCCAGGGCTCAGAGGGAACACACAGAAATGCCCCACTCCCAGTCTTTCCTAAAAGAGGCGTATTTGCATGCTTTTAAGCATCTTGATCGAGAGTCCAGCTTCCAATCAGCCAGCATCTAGGTGGACTGAGATCCCCACTTTGGCACGATGACAGGTTTTTGCACACCCTCCACAACTGGTAGCCACTAAGAACAGAGAAGGCAGCTTGGAGAATCACAAAGGTTTGAGAGGCAACCAAGATATAGAATCTGGCTGGCAAATAAGGTTTATCTCCTACCATGCTCACTTTATCAAGATTGGAAGATATAGCTGTTTATGTATTGCATAAAAATTAACACAGAGAATCAAGGAAAATTAAAAAACAGAGGAATATGTTCCACAAAACTAAGATAAAGCTCCAGAAACAGATGTTAATGAAAAGAGTGGTTTACCTAAAAAGGAGTTCAAAATAAGTCACAGATGCTCACTGAGGTCAGAAGAAAAAAGTAAGAAGTTGAACAAAGAGACACAAAATGTTTAAGAAGTACCAAACAGAAAACCTGAAGCTGAAGAATACAATCACTACACTGAAAACTTCAATAGAAGGACTTAACAGCAGACTACATGAAGCAGAAAAGGTTGGTGAACTTAAAGAGCAGTGGAACTCACTCGTAAGAGCAAACAGGAAGACAAATGAAAAAAATACAAGTTTAAAAACAGTGAGCTATGGCCCTGCACTGCTGAAATCCGGCCCCAGGAAGAATCTGGGACAGACCACGTTGTGTGGCTCTAGGACAGGGAACGTTTTTTCCTCCCACGTATGACCGGTGGAGAGCCCTCGATTCACACAACCAGATTTGGTCTGTTTGGGCCTGATAATCTCTGCTGGCCGCACCCTGACAACTCCCTGAGATCCCGCCCCACCACAAAGGTGTGCAAGCACCCAGTGAACAGTGGCAAAATTTGGTATACCCTGGGCCATTTACTGAGTGGCCTCAGACCCAGCACTGGCTCCAAGTTTTAACTTGTATTGATCCGGTGAGCACCACTCGTCTCTACCTGGTGACTCCCTGAGAACCTAACTCGTGCAACTAGAGTACTACCGAGCAGAGTGCTGCTCTGAGCCTAACAGTCCCCTGGCAGGCAAAAGGAGGCCTAGGTGGCTCTCGGGCACCTCAGGACTTTTGCTGACCTGCTCCTGGAACGAGTGCTGTAAAAGCCAGCCTTGCTGTGCAGCGTGGTCTGTCCACAAAACCCCAGGCCCAGTAGAGGCAGCCACACACTACAGAGTGCTTTGTAGCTCCAAACAGGCTGTCCAGGGCCAGTCATGGTCAGTGTCTAATATGGGTCTGCACCAGAGTGCACCCCAAGAAGCCACAGAACCAACATGTGCAGCAGCCTCTTCAGACAGCTTCAGAGCAGGATCCAATTAGGTTCACAAGCAGAATATCCAAAGAGAGATCTTGGCTGGCACCAGAGCCTGCCAAGGCAAATTTTGCTTCACGTGGTCAGGACCTGCACAGAAGCTTATATATTGTATTTGAGGTGGATCCTCACAGTCAACCAGCCTGGGGTCAACCCCATGCATGAATGGGACAGTAGCAATCGAGACTCAATTACAAAAAAAGAGCCCACGTAAACCACACAAGGGACATTTCTGGAGCACTCAACTCAGGTGATCAAAGGGACTGTACCACTGGGTCCCCATGGACACCTACTATGTACGGCCACCCAACCAAGACTGGTAGCCACAGCAGATCTACCAAATACATAGAAAGAAACACAAGGAATCAGCCAAAACAGGGAGACAAAAAAACATGTCCCTAAGGAAAAACCAGCACAAATCTCAGAAAAGGAGCTAAATACAAGAGAGGAAAGCAATGTATCGGATAAAAACTTTTAAAAAATGATTATAAGGATGCTCAAGGAACTTAGTGACAACTACAACAACATGAAAAGGGACATAGAAACCATGAAAAAGAAACAGTCAGGAATGAAGAAAATAGTATCTGACATGAAGAGTACACTCAAAAGGCCTTGGCTGGTGCAGCTCAGTAGATTGAGCACTGGTCTGTGAACCAAAAGGTCACTGGTACAATTCCCACTCAGGGCACATGCCTGGGTTGAGGGCCAGGTCATCAGTTGGGGGGGGGTGTGAGAGGCAACCACACGATGATGTTTCTCTCCCTCTCTCCTTCCCTTCTCCTCTGTCTGGAAATAAATAAATAAAATCTCTTGTAAAAGTAAATAAATAAATAAATAGGTGGGATGGAAAGAGATATTTCATGCAAATGGAAAGGAAAAAAAGCTGGGGTAGCAATATTTATATCAGATGAAACAAACTTTAAAACCAAGGCTATCGTAAGACACAAAGAAAGACACTACATAATGATAAAAGGAGTAATCCAACAAGAAGATACAACCCTGGTAAATATTTATACACCCAACATAGGAGCACCTAAATATGTAAAGCAAATCTTGATGAACATAAAGGGAGAGATTGACAATCATACAGTCATATTTGGGGATTTATTACCCCACCAACATCAATGGATAGATCTTTCAGACAGAAAATCAACAAAGAAATGGCAGCATTAAATGACACACTAGATAAGATAGGTTTAATTGATATCTTAAGAGTATTTCATCCCAAAGCAGCAGAATATACCTTTTTTTAATTGCACATAGAACATTTTCTAGGACAGACTACTTGTTAGTAATCTGACAAAAAAAAAGTCTCAATAAATTTTAAGAAGAGTGAAATCATATCAAGCATCTTCTCTGACCATAATGGTATGAACCTAGAAATCAACCACAAGAAAAAACTGAAAATTATGCAAATTTATGTAGGCTAAATAACATGTTAATAAACAAAGAACAACTATAATGGACTCATGGACAAAACCAAGAGCAGGGAGAATCAGGGGAGGGAGACAGAGATGGCTGGGGTGGGGGGAAATGCAGACAACTGTACTGGAACAACAATAAAATTTTTTAAAAAATGAATGATTTAACAATGAAACCAAGGAAAAAATCAAGAGAGACTTTGAAACAAATGAAAATGAGAACACAACCTAAAATCTGTGGGACACAGCAAAAGCAGTCCTAAGAGGGAAATTCAAAGCATTACAGGCCTGCTTCAGAAAACAAGAAATATCTCAAATAAATAACCAACTTTATACTTTAAAAAATCTTAAAAAACAACAACAAACAAAGCCCAAAGTAAGTAGAAAGAAAGAAATAATAAAGATTTCAGCACACATAAACAAAATAGAATCTAAAAAAGAATACAAAAGATCAATGAAACCAAAAGCTGTTCTTCGAAACCAAGATTGACGGAGCTTTAACCAGGCTCATCAACTAAAAAAAGAGAAAGGACCTAAATAAATAAAATCAAAAATGAAAGAGGAGAAGTATCAACTGACACCAAAGGTGCACAAAGGATTGTAAGAAAATATTACAAATACTATATGCCAATAAATATCCTGACAAAATGGATAATTCCTAGAAACATACAATCTTCCTAAACTAAATCAGAAAGAAGAATCTGAATAAACATATTACAGCTAGTAAAACTGAAGCAGTAACCAAAAAAAACTGCAACCAACAAAACCCTGGACCAGATGGCTCCACAGGCATATTTTAGCAATCATTCAAAGAAGAACACCTATATTTCTCAAACTACCTCAAAAAATTCAAAAGGAGAGAAAACTCCCAAACTCATTTTAAGAGGCCAGCATTATTCTAATTCCAAACCAGATAAGGACACTACAAAGAAAGAAAATTTACAGGCCATTATTTCTGAATAGAGATTTCTCCAAAGAAGACAGGCAATGGTCAACAGACAGGTAAACTGATGTGCAACATCATTAATTATCATAGAAATGCAAATTAAAACCACAATGAGACATCACCTCACACCTGTCAAAATGGCTACAATCAATAAAGCAAAAAACAAGTGTTGGCAAGGATGTGGACAAAAGGGAACCCTCATGCATTGTTGATGGGACTACAGATTGATGCAGCCACTGTGGAAGGAAGTACGGAGTTACCTCAAAAAATTACAAATGGAACTGCCTTATGACCCAGTGATTATACTTCTGGGAATTTATCAAAAAAAAAAAACAAAACTTGAAACACTAATTCAAAAGAATATATGCATCCCTATGTTCACTACAGTGTTATTTACAATAGCCAAGATTTCTAAGCAACCCAAGTGACTTGGAGAGGTGAGCACACAATACAATATACAGATGATGTGTTAAAGAATTGTACACCTGAAACCTATATAATTTTATTAACCAATGTCTTTTTCTTTTTATTAACCAGAAAGAAAGAAAGAAAGAAAGAAAGAAAGAAAGAAAGAAAGAAAGAAAGAAAGAAAGAAAGAAAGAAAGAGAGAGAAAAGAAAAGAAAGAAGGAAAGAAAGAAAGAAAACAGTACGCAGCAAAGCCAAAGTCACAGAGCTCCAAGATTTGCACTTAGCTTCCCTTGATGCAGAGCCCACACTCTTTCCACTCCTCCACACTGAGTTTATAGACACACAAACATTCCGTGTTAGCTCTGGAAAAGACCTTATGCAGCATGCACCGTAAATCCTCATTTTAATGATGAGGCACCTGAGGCCCAGAACAGCTGATGATCTGTCCTCCTAACATATGATCAAGAATGAAATAGAATAATCTAGTGCTCTTACCAATGAATATTCTCAGAAATCGTTGGTATAAAGCAGATGGAAAGCCAAAATCAGATGCCTTTGATTGAGGAAAAGAAGGTGAGATCAAGAATCTTGAAAAACACAAGAAAAAAAAAAAACAAGCTCATTACAATGGATTGTGCTGGCAACAATGAGGTGTGTTGTTACAAGAGGCAGATTTGGTACCACAGAGAAGGATCTGAGGACTTCCAGGAAACGGAAAAGCTGCACTGTAACAGAGGAGCCCAGCCTCTGAACGGTCCAGGGGTGGGTCTTGCCAGGAAGGTCCTATGATGAATTTCACTTGTGTGTTCTGACACCAGCGAAACCAAACAAAAATTAGTTTCTAAAATAAAAATAGCATTTACCATGTATGTTTTGAATGTCTACAGTCCAAGGCTCCTTCCTTTCTTGCTTCACAACCATATCACTGCACACATCCAGTAAGGGAAAAAGCAGGCCGCTAGGTAATGTACACAACAATGTACACACACACATGCATGCATTCACGCATGCACGCATGCACATACCTAGAGGTGGACCCAGGAAAAACAGTAAAAAGGGATCTATAAAAATGTCAAATTACAGCTGGAAGATAGAATCATGACTGATATTTTTCATATGTCTCACTGCTTTCCCACATTTTCTAAATTTCTATACTGAATATATATTACATTTATAATAGAAAAGTAAATGCAAACATTTAAATATCCATTTGATGACTACATGGTACTAAAGTTACAACATAAATGGACAAATTGACCTTTGGAGTTTTAAATGTATTTTCACATGAACTATCGATCTAATTTTTATAATAAACTAGTACATAAGATGTACAATAAAATTATTCAAAATCAGTTACATTATATTTGTTCACCACCATTTTTATAGTATAAGAAATGAAAAATGTATCAGATGTGGTAAAAGATGCTTTCTTTAAAAATCAGATCATTATTTTAACTTTCCAAGACTGAATTAAATTACAACCATATTTTATATTTGGACCAAATATTTGGACCATATTTTAAATGTGCACCAAAATTTTCAAAACTCCCTACTCTCACTTAAAATAAAGCTGGTTTAACTCATCAATGTAATTGCTGAGCATGAAAATTTTTCATTGGTAGGTGTTTGCTCTACAAAAATGCATTTGAATTTACAGACTCTAATGCTGGAGAGGAAGTAATCATGGCATATCCTAAAAAGAATTTTGCCTCAAAATATTGAAAGAAATATTTCACATACCCAGTTTTGAATGTTTATTTTTTAAAATATTTGCTATTGAGAAAATAAATAGGCAAATATCACCACAAACATTATTTAAATGAAAAAATCACATTCATAGATTCACAGATTCAGAAATGTTTTATTTTCAATAAAGTGCCTTAAAATGTAAGAAAAATAACTTAAGCTTTTCAAAACTCTTGAATCAAGGAAAAACATTGGGATTTGAGGCAATCTCAACCTAACTAAAGAGTGCAGAGGGGCGAGATATCCCCTTTCCCAACTCTGAGGCTTGACAAGTCAGACACTCAAACTTGGGACTTGACTTCGCTGCAGGTGACTCGCAGCCTCTCTCCAGTCTGCACCTGTGCGGCGCCTGGTGCCGAGCTGAAATTCCTGTGCAATAATTATAAATTTCCCTGGGGAGCAGGGTCCAGAGGTGACAGCAGTAAGTGGCCATCAGTGATGGCACCAGTATTCACATCACAGTCAGGCTACTCCTATGGCCACATTCCTGGCTGGTCTTGTGTTCACTGGTTCCTGTCCATTTTCCAAGTCTAATTCTTCAGGGTCCCCATTGGCTTCGTGAACTACTCAACAGACATTTTCCTTTTAAGAAAATGGTCAAGCATTTCAAATGGCTGGTCAGGACTGAACAGATGACCGTGAGATGTATATATGACCACATAGCCCAAATTGTACTAGGTAAGGCAAAAGCATTTGAATAGGGTGACAAAGGTATAGGCAAAAAAAAAAAAAATATATATATATATATATATATATATATAAAGTATATATTGGTTGCAGCAACCAAGGCAGTGGACATTGGTAAATATTTGTCCTTTTGAAAGCCCAGCAAGCAACACATGTTTTATCTGGTGTCAACCCTAAAACAAATGGGAATCAAGGCTTCAGGCACCAATATGGAAGCTAAAGAGGTTTCTTTCAGATCCCAGACAAGCCACACATAGACTCAGCCAACCAGGTACTTCCAGCTAGGACTTGGAATACAGAGGTTGTGACCTAACCCCTTGGAAAAAGCTACAGCTCACACGTGGTGAGCTTGGCACAATTGAAAGCGCATGCACAGGGCAGCAAGCACCCAGGAGCACGGAGCTGGGCCATGGCAGCCGCTCCTCACTGTAGCAGCATGGCATTGCTCAGGGATGATCTTGAGTGCTACTGGCCTCCCTTGGTGCCTCCCAATCTCCTGAGCCTCGTGCTCCAGTGCCCCATTGCTTTTATGAGCTATCCAATTTACTCCCAGCAAATTCTTTCTCCATCTTACTTAGACAGCTGTTTTGGTGGCTTGCAACCAAATACACGGATTGTTAAAGGGCCAAAGACCCAAAACTCCGCAACTTAGCATGTATATGTTCCATAAATGCTAAATTCATGGGCGTTCAGTTCGTGGGTATATTTTCCGCAAATGTTAAGTATGTGGCTAGTAGCTACCACATTGGACAGCATAGTAGTAGATCAGGTTGGCCTGTTAAGTCATTGTAAGGTTTGCAATTTAATCAAAGTAGAGTGAGAACCACTGGATAGTTTTCAATGACAATAAAATGCAAATTATCTGCTATTTCATGGGTTCTTTTTTTCTAACATTAAATATAATAAAAAATATGCTGGAAAATATTTTGGCATGATATATGAATCTAACATTCCCCGCCCCCCAGTTACAAATAATTATACTCTACCACTTATTGTGAATAATAGAATATATGGAAACCCATGATTTCTCACCACCCCTACTGCCCTGTCCTGGTCCAACCACCATCACCTCTTTTCTGGTTCAGAGATGTCCCTCCCTGAACCTCTCTTTCCCTCCTGCAGCCTAGTCTCAACCCAGATGCCAGAATAATTGTATCAAGACCTAAAGCAGAGCATAAAAACACCTCAGTGGCTCCCCATCTCCCTCTCCACGCTCTGCTGAGGCCCCACCTGCCTTGGCCCCTGTCACGTCTATCTGTGGTGACTTCATCCACACCAGTTGCTAACTTGATCACTCTCCCTCAGCCTCTCCGGCCTTCCTGACGTTGTAACATCGCGCCAGGCATTCTGCTGCTTCGGGACTTTGCCCGTATTCTTTTCTCTTCCCCTATAAGCATGTCTCCTGCCCTCACCGCCTATTCTCTCATTTATGTGAGTTGCTTTTTACTTTCGTTGAAAGAAAAGGAAGAATCTGGAAAATACCTACTTGAATTACCCTTATTTTTCTTCAGTTACCACGGCCCCTCCGCCAAGTATATGAAAGTGGACCTGGCGTCACAGATGACCACCATTTACCTCAGATGAGATGATTTAAGAAAGAGAAAAACTGAACACCTCAAGTAAAAATGCCCTAGTCACTATCAATCATTCCAATCTAGATAACCGAATGAGTTTTTCTTTATATAACTGAGGATGTCAGTACGCAATTGACCCTTGAACAATGTTGGGGTTAGGAATGCTGACCTCCCAAGGAGTATGAAATCCACGGATAACTTAGGCTCCCTAAAAGCTTTACTACTAACAGCCTACAGTTGGCCTTACTGATAACCTAAACAGTCAAATAACACGTATTTTGTAAGTTATATAAAGCGAGCATGAAAGTGTCGTTAAGAAAATCATAAGGAAGACAAAATACACTTACAGTAATGTATGTATTTATTGAAAAAATCTTCATAGAATTGGATCGCACACTCAAACCCATGTTGCTCAAGGGTCAAACACAGTTTTTCTATTTTCACCTGAATCTGTTAAAATTCAGTTAAAGCAATTTTAAAGGGACTTAAATTTGTATATGATTCATGGCATTTTGTTGCACAATTAATTTTTCAAGAACACTGTAAACAACCAAAAATTCAACAATGTGCCCCGCTTCCCTGCCAGTGTTAGTAGGACATACATGTTGGGTAATTTTTTCCAAGGGTGAGGAGGGATTTGCACTTTTCTAGTCACACTGTGCTTTGCCTTCAACTAAGAGTGTGCATTAGCAGGGAGGTGGGCTGAGGTTAACAGTGCAGGCGTGACTACATAAACGGGCTCACCCAGGAACTGAATCTATAAGCGTCATTTCATTTATACGGTGCTTTAATCAACTGAATTAAGCAACCACAGTTAATTAAAGATCTAAACCTTTCCACCACTCGCGCACCTCCAACCTACAAGTCAATCCTTTCATTGCCTCTCTTCATCATTGAAACACTTCTGGTCTAAGAATGGGCTTAATTAGCAGTCAATACCATAAAACAGCCATAAAAACTACATTAAATATTTTTTCCTTACTGTTTTACTCAGCAGAACAAGAGCATGCTAAGGAAATTGTTGTCTTCCCAAACTGACAATTGAATAAGAATGGACACATCAAAATTAACAATTGTAACTCAACTTAATTGGTTCAAAGAAGCAGTATAGTGTAACAAATAGGCAAACTGGGGTTCAGAACTTTGGGGGTTCAATTTCCAGCTCTTACTGTCATGTGACCCCTGGTCATCTAGGCTGCTCTCAGCCATCATTTCCTTATCTGACAAAATGGAGTAATAAGAACTAATTGTTCTGATGGATGTTAAATGCCTGGCATATAGTAACCAGTCAATGCATTTTATTGTCACAAACACATTATTCTGGTACCTTTTTCCAAGGACAGATTAAATAAATCAAGAATTGAGGACGGGGAACAAGCGAGGAGGTTGTTGAAATAATCCTGATCTCAAAAACAGATCTGAGACACATTCAGGAGATATAAGCAACAGTTGGCACGTGGAGGCAAAGGGTGGTAAAAGCAGCGAAGTGCAGGGAAGGGTGACTAAGCAAGAAAAGTCCTCAGTGGCTGTCATGAGGACCATATTCTACAGAATTCTGGTGAAAAGGCCAGCAAAATTTAAGTGAACTATGGTCTTCATGCTAAATTCGGTGTTTCCAGATTCCGGATTCCAAATTCCCAGGAACTGACTTTATTTAGCCTTATAAATAAATAAATATCATTCCCCTCACATATTTTACCACTATTTTTATAATCCATGTCAATGCTGTGGTGTTAATAAATTAAAATTCCTTACAAAGACATTTCCAAAAGGTAACTTTTTGTTACTATTTACATGTTTTAATTGTCAAGTTTCATGCCATGTTTTAGTAAGTGGGCCAGAAGATAATTCTGTTTATTTTCTTTAAGGAGAGTCCCGAATCAGAGCGCGGAGAAGAAACTGAAGGGAGCAGGCTATGTATGAGTCTTATGACAAGTAGAGTGATGATGCTGGTGATGGAAATAACAGCTAACTTCTCAAAACGAGTTCTACACGAGGGTGAAGACCAGACTGCAGGGTGGCAAAAGTGGGGACAATGGAGGTGACCTAAATGACACGATGTTCAGACATGCCTGAAGGATGAGCTGCTGTAACCTGACTCAGTCTTGGTGGGTGGGGGAGGGAAATGGTGAAGAACAAGAAAGAGCAGAGGGGAAAGAAATGAATGCCACAAGCAAGAATTAAAATTATCTGACAAATGAGAGCATGGGAAGTTCTGTCCCCCCTGGTGGGGACCCAGGAAGATATAGGAAGACAGGTGGTAGAGCCACTTCTAAGGATACCGGCAACTAGGTCCCCTAATTCCCCATCTTGGCACGCAGTACCCTACTTTGCTGGGGAGAGGAGGTGACTACCTGTGTCGGGCTGGATCTGCAGAAAGATGATTCCACTCTCCAGACTTCTCTCCTATGAACCCCATCTAAAGGGTTGAAAATTACAGGAGATGAAAATACTTAAAAACTGAATTGTGATAATAGTTGCACAACTTCATACATTTTCAAAAAGTCATCGAATTTACCAGGGGTGAGCATAATAATATATAAATTTTATTTCAATAAAATTGTTTTAAAAAGAAAAAAAGAGGAGTCCCTGTTCTGGAAAATAATACTAATTATGCATACCCAGTTCTTGTTAACCACCTTCCAATGTCAGAAATTTTTCTGATTATTTGAGATTTTAAAATAACAACCACAATGGAGAGGGATTGAGCAGAAAGCCATGGAATATTCTGCCGTGTCCAAAAAATGCGACT